>VMDO01000456.1:0-86479 GCA_007922755.1 Pedetes capensis
TCTACCTTTGAGTGGTACTATACTGTTTCATGTGTAGTACAACAATCATACAATGTACTCCATTTTCTCTTGATACGGTCATCATACATTTCACTTTTATATGTATTATAAACCCCATGACACATTGTTATCACATATGTTCGAAATAGTCTATTATCTTATAAAGATATGTAATACCTACTCATGTCATTTTCCTTTCTAGTTTTCTTTTTTCTTTTATGTAGATCAAGATGATCATGTGGTGTCATTTACTGTCTTGCTAACATTGCTAGTACAGACCTAAGTAATACATTTTTCCTTTGTGTGTGTGTGTGTGTGTGTGAAATCTTCTCTTTCATTTTTATTTTTGAAAGATATTTTTTGTTAGGTAAAGAATTATGGGTTGATAGGGATAAAGAATTATGGGTTGATAGGGATTTTTTTCTTTGTCTCTTCTACTTCACTTTGCTTCTAACAGTAACTCTTCTGTCACACTTACTTTTGTACGTCTGTGTGTAATGTATCTTTTTTTTCTGGCTACTTTTAAGATTGTCTCTTTATTTGTTGTTGTTAGGTGCCGACGAGTCAGTATCCGACTCATAGTGACCCTCATAGGGTTTTCAATGGCTGAGTGCTTCGGGATTGCCTTGGGAGTGGATTGCCAGGCCCTTCTCCCGTCTCTTTATTAGTTTTTAGCAATTTTATTTTGATAGGCATTGGTATAGTTTCATATTCTTTGTATTTGGGGCTAATTGAAACTCAGGGATCTGTGGGGTTATAGTTTTCATCTAATTAAGAAATTTTTCAGTATTTGTTTCTTCAATTTTTCTGGTATTTTTCAGTTCTCTTTTGATAACTCTAGGATGCTACTCAAAATGAATTTATTTATAAAATTCATGTATTGATTTTTACATATTCAAGCTTTAGTCATCTTCAAAGTACTCTCCCTTTGATGCAATATACCTACTGAGATATTTACTGCACTACTCAAAACAGGTTTTGAACTATTCAATTTTGATACCTTTTAGTGCTCAGTACTTTTTTGTTTCACCTCCTCCACATCAACAAAACATTTCCCTCTAAGGACTTTTTACATCCTAGGCAACCAAAAACAGTAACACAGGGATAGATCAGATAAATAGGGAGGGTGGGACACAAGGGTCATGCCGTTTTTGTCAAAAACTGCTGAACACTCAGGATAGTGTGGACAGGTGTATTATCATGGTAGAAGAACCTGTCACCTGTTTGCCACAACATGGGACATTTCTTCCACAAATTGTGCTGCCATCTTCTCAAAACTTCCAGATAAAAATTTTGGTTGGCTCTTTGACGAGGAGGAACAAATTCCAAGTGCCCAATCCCTCTCATATCAAAGAAACAGATGATCATTGTTTCCACGCTCTTTTCCAGTTTCAAGCTACATGTGTATTGAGCAACTTGAAGTTTTCCCAAAGTTTGTTGGAGCTCTGTTTATTTTTCCATTATTTTCTCAATGTGTTTCATTTTAGATGATAATATTGCTGTGTGTTCAAGTTCACTATTCATTTTTTATGCACTGTCAATCTACTCTTTCAACCAAGTTCTTTTTCTTATACTTATTTTCTTTTAACATGGTAAATCTTTTCTCTAGTTCCTTGAATTCTGTGGGCTATAGCTATAATAACTGTTTGAAATCAGTCAATCAATTGTATTTTCTGTGCTATTTCTGGATTGGTGTCAAATGAATTTTATCCTCCCTTTCCCCTCATGTGGCAGTATTTTTTCACTCCTCGGTATACATAATCATTTTTTCATTGGATGTCTCATCTTACAAATCTTGCCTTGTTGTTTGATGGATGTTTTTTTTTCTCATAAATATTCTTGGCCTTTATTCTTTGATGTCACTAACTCAAATAGTCTGATCCCTTTAGGTCTTGCGCTTTTAGCTTTGTTAACCTAGGCCAAAACTGGGTTTGGTTCAATACTTTCCTACTACAGAGGCAAGACACCTGTTAGAATTTTAACCATGCTCCCTGAATTACCAGGTTTTTCTCTGCCTGCTAAGAACAGGCACCTCTCTCTGCTCTGTGTAATCTTCAGGTACTATTTGCTCTAATTCTTTACAGATGGTCTTTCCTTGGCCTCGGGTAGTTTCCTCACACACATGTGCTGATCAATCTTTAATTGAATACTTGAGAGAAACTCTGCAGATGTGCAGAGGTCTGTCTCTGTGTATCCCCTTTCTGCTATGTTACCCTGCCAGCTTCAGCCACCTTGGCATCTTGGAACACCAAGCTGCATCTCCTCTGCTCAGAGAGGCTTTTTAGGCTTCCCTTCCTGTGTCACAGCCTGCCGCCTTTCTCCAACACCTAAGCAAGGGATATACTGGTGTCACTTCCTTTGCTACTCGTTTCTCAGGAACCACAGACTTCTCCTGCTTTATGTCCATTTTGTTGAATGCTAAAATCAACACCTGTGAAAACAGCAGTCAGGAAATCAAAAGACACATTGCTTTGGGAAAATCTGTGGCAAAAGATCTCTTTAAAGTATTTAAAAGTAAGGATGTCACATTGAAGATGAAGGTGCACCTGACTCATGCCATGGTATTTTCACTTGCATCATGTGGTTGTGAAAACTGAATATTGAACAAGAGAGACAAAAGAACAATTGATGCTTTTGAATGATGGTGCTAGAGATGAATACTGAATATTACCATGGACTGCCAAAAGAATGAACAGATCTGTCCTAGAAGACGTGCAACCAGAATTCTCCTTGGAAGCAAGGATGCCTAGAATGTGTCTTACATATTTGGACATATAGTCGGGAGGGGCCAATCCCTGGAGAAGAACATCATGTTTGGGAGAGTGGCAGGTCAACGAAAAAAGGGAAAACCCTCTACTAGATAGATTAACACAGTGTCTGCAACAATGGGCTTAAATATAAATAAGATCATGTGTCTGGCACAGAATTGGGAAATGTTTCATTCTGCTATACATAGAGTCAATATGAGTCAGACCTAACTTGATGGCACCTAACAACAACAACAACAACAACAACATTGTTCTATATATTTTGTCTGGTTTTCAGTTGTTTAGGCTACCAGTAACCTGGTTCCTCTTAATCCACACTGACTCAATGTGGAAGTCCAAAAGCTATCCTTTTTTTTTTTTTAATATATTGAAATAAACCTCCAATTATATGTAGAAAATCAACTGAGTTGAATATGTCAACATTTATTTTATAGTAATTTTTATTAGTAAAGCTATTTTATGTAAAATGAGATAGAAGAAAAAGAAGAAGCAACATGAAAATAATGGGTTCTGTGGTCTATAAATTTATCCCATTGCCAAAACATATAGTTCACTGGTATAGACAGTTGGGTGCAAGCAGTGTGTTCTGACACTTGGCTAGACACAAAGCAGGCCAGATATGGTGGGGGAAGAATGAGGAGGAGGCAGCAAAGACCATGCCCTGATGAGTTACAGCCTTCCTGGAAACAGTGTTCACTCATGTAACAGTAAAGGACAAACCAATCATCTGCGATGACATGCTGAAAGGATACGTCTAAGAGGTTGGAGAAATAAAGAGCACTATCCACCATGGTCATAAAGGGAGATGTCCTTAAGGAAGACAGAAAGGGAGACTGTTTTAGGGAGTGAGATGCTAGTAAACAGAGGATATAGACCTCTTGGGAGAGCAAGAAGGTAAATACCTTGATTGGCAGGGGGCACTATTAGGGGCACAATGGAAGATAAGTGAAGTAGATCAAAGTCTGAGATGACTTTAATTGCACCAAAGAAGTGCCAGCTGCCTCTGGCAGAAGTAGAGAAAATATTCTCAAAATCCATCCTGTTTTGATTAGCATTTGACTACCTAAGAAGCCACTCAAATTTAGTGGCTTAAAACAATAACCATGAAGTTACCTCATGACTCTGTTCATTGGTAATTTGGACCAGGCTCACCTAGGGCAGATAAGCTGGTCTCAGCTGGGTTTACTCATGTTGGTTGTCAACTGGTCATTAACTGCTCTACTGGTTATCTAGATCTAGCAATTGGCTGGCTATCAGCTTAGTGGACAGGGCAGTGGGGAGTCTGCCTCGTCATCCAGTCGCCTAGCCCAGTCTTGTTCCCATATTGGTGCTTGCAGAGCTCCCAAGAGCAACAGGAGAGTAAGGCCTAGCATGCAGACACCTTTCAAGCCTCTGCTTGTATTAAATCACATTTCTGATTGCTGCATTGGCCAGAGCAAATCATGTGTTTAGCCTAGGTTCCAGGGAATAGACTGCTTTTTGAAGGGAGTAGCTGCAACATTTCAATGTGTTTTTATAAAATACTGTCCATCTATTAAATATTTATTATGCAGTAAACAAACAGGAGTGACCTCACTGTTTAAAGTTATCACTTCACTCAGTAATTGCAGGCTAGCTGGCAGACTGACATTATATTCGAATGGTTCACAAATGTTTTGCAAAGTGAAACTAATGTTTTCGTTTCTCCTATTTGTTTTAGCCTTATCATGATAAAGACTTCCCATTTTATGTTTAGTCTGTTTGCAGATTATTAGCTCAACACAGTGCTAACCCATCATCAAAAAAGAAAGGCTGTTGTTGAGAGAAAAATCTCCCTGTTCACTTTTGGTAAAGTCATCTTTGTTGTGTTCACTCCGCCTGGGCAGTGGGTTTATTCTGTTAAGAGCCAAGAGACATTCCAAACTACTCAATGTCAAGATTGGACTGGTTTTCTCGGGTTGTTCCTTTGGCAGATCACTTTTCCATTAGAAATGCAGGGAAGTCTTAGAAAAGAAGAGGTTTCTGTTTATGTATTTAAAAACCCTCATTGTGTTATGGAACAGATGAAACTGTTTATTTCTGAATCTAAGACATCATTATCAAGTATAAAATATTGGTTCTTTCTGGAACCAACCTTCGTATTACCCAAGTTAGCATAAAGGAATTAATGCTAAATTCCTATGAGAAAAACAATGTAAGTCATTTGACTTTACCTCTCCCCCTCAAAACAAAACAAAACAAAACAAAACATGATTGAGAGGGGTACTACAGGAAAGAGAATAACCTAAGGTAAATACTCCTAATTGCTTGCTTCAGTGGAGTAGGTTTTATGGGTACTTGGCAATAGTGAACACTCTTAGAAAGAAGACATCAAAATTCAAGCAAGGCTGAGATTCCAGAAAGCCGTGTCACATGATTGGGAGAACACAAATACAAATAACAGTAACTGAGACAATGAAGGGAGCAACTTAGTGAGACTCTGAGACTTCACCTGAAGACAAATTTGTGCAGCTTTCTGGTAGAAACATGTTACCCAGAGGGTGAATTCTAGGTTAAGATATCACATAAACTCTCATGCATAGAGAAGTCAGATTTGATGATACTCTACAGTGCATACTTCTTTTGTGCTTTTGCTCTTCCAATAACATATTTTTCCAAAAAATTGAATGTGAAATTTACTATTACATTAGAGATAATCCATGCCAGTATTTTTTTGTTTTGTTTTGTTTTGTTTTGGGGTCAGGGAGGCACCTTTGTGCTCAGATTACTCCCACCTATGGAACTCTAGGTAAGATCTTCCATGCCTCTCACAATTCTGGTTTGTCAGCCGTAGGCCAGGCTCCCTGCATACTCAGGGAAGGCTGGTAGGCCAACTGTGTCCTTTCCTTCATGGCCACCTTTCTCTACCAGAGATGGGGGCCATCAGGTGTCCATGTGGTGAGAGTTCTTAGCTTTGGTCTCTGACATTAACGTGTCTTAGTCTCTTTCCATGTCGTTCTCTCCTGTCTATCTCTTTGCTGCTTTTGCCCACCACCTCCCTCTCTTACACACTCAGCATCATTTTCTCTGCATGTAACTTGGGCTCTTTTTTTTTTTTTTTTTTTTTTTTTTTTTTTTTTTTTTTTTTTTTTTTTTTTTTTGCGGTACTAGGGGTTGAACCCAGGGCCTCGCGCTTGCATGCTCTGCAAATGCTGGACCACTGAGCTGCACCCCCAGCCCTTTTTGTTGTTTTTACTTTTTGAGACAGGGTCTCACTAAATTATGCAGACTGCCTCTGGTCTCGAACTTGCGATCCTCCTGCCTCCGCCTCCCAAGCCGCTGGGATTACAGGTGTGCGCCACCACGCCCAGTCGGGCTCATTATTTTGGTCTCTCCTAATTTGATCCCATACAGGGCCACCCAGGGCCTCCTCACCTGCAGATTTGTGACTTCTTCTCCCCACTACATATTCTCTCTCCACTCTATTGAGAGTGGGAGTGCATGGCCATGATTAGCTCAGCCCTCTGCACATGAGCATCCTGGACCACTGCACAGCTGGCCTTTGGATGGCTGCCTTTGGGACAGGATCTCACTAGCTGTCACTCAGCTGTTGCCAAGGGATAGAGTTGAGTGCAAAAAGTACCTTTTCTGTAGGTTGTCATCACACATTTTCCCTTAGAGAATGGGCTGGGGATGTGGGAACACTAAGACTGGCATGTGCAAATCATTCTCACTTCTTGTGATTCTTCAGGCAGGCAGTGAGGTTCTTTTAGATGCCAGGGTAGAGGGATGAGCAAGAGAGTGGGATCTGATCCCAAAACTTAGTCAAGAAGTTAGACCAAATTCAAGATAGTGGTTATCTCTATGGAAACAATGAAAAGGTAAATGATGCTGATACGTCTTCTGTGACAAGTGCTGCAGGAATGGTGCTTTGCTAATAGCAGTGTGGGAAAAGAGACATTATTCAGGGTGGGTTCTGGCCTGATCAACCAGTTTGAAAGCCCAGCTCTTCTGCATCCTCAATTTCCTCCTCTTTAAAGAAGAAAATAGTAAGAGAACTTAGTAAAAGAGGCTGTATGGATTAAAAGAGCTGTTACATGTAACAACCAACACACAGTTCCCTTCTATGTAAACATGAACTATTGCTACCAGCCATATCCCAGTGAAACAGAGCTGATTTTAGACATCCCAGCAAAGGAGGCTTAAAACAGGTGGGATTTGGGAGTTAACTCTGGGGAGTTGACTCCTAAGGCAAAGATTAAATACTACAATTCCTGTTGCTCAGAGTCTATCATACACTCTCTTGCAAACTCCTCTCTCCAGCCTCTTGCCACCTGCAGTCCTGTATGGCTTCACTTGGTTACAGCTGCCTTGGATGTAAATTCAAATGACTTCAGTTTTCCAGGTGCATTCTGGATGGCACATAGTTCTCATAACTGACTCATTTGGTAGCCATGCTGGAAAGGTTCAGATAGAACCCATACCCACTGGAGCCTGCCAGGCTGGGAACTGCCAGTGTTGTTCTTCCAACCTGGTTTTGGGAATTGCATGCATTTGACAGATTTTAGTCTCCCGATGTAGAGTGGTATCTGCTTAAGGCCTACCATGACTCAGATGCTGTTTTAAGCAAGCCATGCACATACTCTAATTTAAACCTTAATGTATCAAACTGGCTTGGAGAAATTAAGTGACCCGCTCCACTAAACTTTTCTCATTTCAGGCTCTGTGCTCATCTTTTAAGCCATAGCTGGACCCCAAACTAGACAATATAAACACCATAGCAACTTCCAAACAAATATTTGTTTCTAGCAAGGGGTTTATACTCATCCAGGGCAAATAAGCTGATTGTTGTTGTTGTTCAGTGCCATCGAGTTAGTGTATGACTCATAGAGACCCTACATACAACTGGTGAAACAGTATTATAACTGCTTCTCTTCTATTCATAGGGTTTTCAGTGGCTGATTTGTTTTTGGGAATGGGTTGCCAGGTCCTTCTCCCAAGCCTACAGTACCTGGTGTTCCCAGGCAATCTCTCATCCAAGTACTAACCAGGCCTGACCCTGCTTAGCTTCCTAGATCTGAAGGAATTGGATGCCACAGTGGTACAGCTGCAGGCAGATAAGCTCAAGGAGTCCTTTAATTCTCTCTTCCTGTTACAGAGATCTGTTTTGTCACTCAAGAGAATGGATCTGGAATTTCACTGTGGGTTTAGCCTGCATTTCTTTTTCATGATTTCTAGTGAAAATGAATATTATTCGTTTGTTCATTGACTGTTCAATTTTCTTTTTCAGTGAAATGCCTATTTATCCTTTGTCCATTTTTCCCCCACTGGGTATTTATCTTTTCCATACAGATTTGAAGGTGTAAGGTGTTTTTTTTATGTTGTGTATACTAATCCATTGCAATTTATACATGTTACAAGTAGCCTCTTCTAGGCTATTGTTTTTCTTATTCTTGACTTATATAATCTTTCAATGTATAAAAAAATTTTAATATACGCACATTTTTCAAGCCTCTCCTTTTTGGATTCCCTTCTTTGGATTAAAATATCATTTACTATTCTGAGATCTAAAAGCTGTAAAGCTTTATTTTTTATATTTTTCATCTAAACTATTTATGATTTGTGTATGTGTGTGTTTGGTAGGAGGAAAGGTTAGCTGTATTTTGTTTTATGTAGCTAACAGTCATCTAAGCACCATTTATTATATAGTCCATCACTTCTAACACTGGTACACATTGACATGTCTTTCATGAACCAGTATTTCTTCTGTATATGAGTCTGTGTCCTGGCTATCTATCCCATTTCATTAGTCTGTGTTTCAATTCATGCACCAACATCATGTTCATACTTGGTTATTGTAGTCATAAAATGGGTTTGATCAAGGCTCTGCTTTGTTCTTATCCAAACTTATTAGCCCTGGACCTAAGGTCCTATACAAAAATGTTGAACTAAAGTTGTAAAATTCCATGAGAAATCCTTTTTGAGATTTGGAATTATTTTCTGAGCTTTGGAATTACAGTAATTAAAAACTGGAAAAACAGCATCTTCACTATGTTATATCTTCCTGTGAATAAGTGTGAAAGAATTTTTTCATGAACTTATATAAAGATTTTTATACCATTAGTTTATGTAATTCATAGTTTATAGTTAACTTGGTAAATTATTTTTATATATCAGAAACAATTCACCAAGTTAAGCATAAACTATGAATTATAGAAAACATCCAAAGGCCTGCCCTGAGGGAGCTACTTCCACCAAAGGCCCACCTCCCCAAGTTCCACAACTTCCCAGGACAGTGCCACCAGCTGCAGGCCAAACAACATGACATTTGGGGGACAATTTAGGCCCAAATCACAACAGTTATCATAACAATTTCCTTCATTTCGCATACTTTTATTTGGTCCATACTATGTTGCACATTATGGGCTTTTTTCTTGGTATTATTTGAAAGAATTTGATTTTTAGTTTACACTACCTTTTTAAATATATATATATATATATATATATATATATATATATATATATATATATATATGTTTTACTATTTCATTAATCTTTTATCTTTATTGGCTTCATATTATCTCCTTTGGATTCATTCCATTGTTGCCTTTCCAGTTGTTGAGTTGAACACTCCACTAATTTTTACTTTTTTCCCTAACATGAATAGTTAAGCAATAAATTTTATTTTAATTCACATTAACATATGATTTCATGTATGAAGCATCCCCCAAACTTGACATATAGCTTTTTTATTATATTATATTTTCTAGTTTTCTGTAATGTTCCTTTTTGATGTGAATAATTTAGAAGTATGTTAAATTTTCCAGTTATATTTTTTTCTTTCAAATTTATCTCATTTATTTTCAACTTAATTACATTATGGTCAGAAGGTAGTTCATACGAAACTGATTCTTGGCATTCATTCATAAGCTTTGTAGTAGAATTTATGTATTTTCTCTAATTTGGTGTACCAGTTTCATCTATTAAATAAAACATTAATAAATTGAATTAAATAAATCCATTACACTCTTATTTTTTATCAATAACTGTGAAAGAAAAATAATAAACTCCTTAACTCTGGTTGTGGATTAGATTTGGCTGCATATGGCACTTTTAAAATCCCATGAAATAACAGTAGATCAAAGATGATAGAACTTATATAGCATGGTCTGGATTTCTTGTATGTGAAAGATAAATTCTGTTTATGTCTAAGTGTCTAGGGCTAATGTAGTAGCTCCATTGTGAACCTGGAATACAGGAGTTCGTCGCAGGGGTGGTGGATTTATTCCTCCACTTCCCTCACAACCTGACCAACAGCCAAAGGTGACTCAAATTTTCTAGTGAGAAGGACTATGGGACTCATGGCATGGAATATGATACCAGAGTCCTGTCTTTGGGACTAAGAAACCTTGTGTCCCCCACCATACAGTCATATTTTCACTAAATTTAAGTATGATTTTACCCATCCTTGCATAAATCAATTGAAAAAATACAATAAAAAATGTTTGCATCTTAGTTTTGGAAGTTTTTTTAAAATGAAAATAACAGTTGTCCGTGGTAGATTTTATTATTCCCCCAGAGGCCCAGCAGACTATCTAAACCCTGTTTAGATCTTTCATGTAGTTGCCCAATTTTACCTTTTCCCACCATTCTCTGACTTATATTTCCTGTGATCCCTATGGCCATGGCTACTCACTGAAGCTTTCACATAACTGACCATCCCACCATGCCATCCTCAATCAATAGTCTATATCGTGTGTGGTTTTACCAAAGTCAAGAGCTGTACTTTGATACACAGAATGTTCTTGGATACTTAGCACAGCAGGAAATTTCCTTAATTGTGTTCACTTTTCAGGCCTCTGCTATGTCCTTTTCTCCTCATCTGTTTTCTGAACTGTTTGTTTTAAGATGACACCATTATTTTGAAGATGTATATTAAGGAGTTGATGTATGGTAAAATATGTTTATTACCTGTATAATAGAAACTGTTTTAGTTTGAAATTTGATTTCAGCTCATCAAAGTCATAGCATAGACCAACTTTAAATACATAAATATATATTTATATTTTATGCATCTTCCTGGAATACTTTATATTTATAATAGTACTCATGATTGATAAATGCCTATATGCTAGGCATATTGCTTGGTATTTTCTATGTTACCACTTTTTTGTCACACCAGTGCCTGAAGAAGTTTACTTATCATTTACAGACAAAATTTCTGAAATAAGCTGGGTGCCATCACACATACTTATAATCCCATGACTCAGGATGCTGGGCCAGAGGATAGTGAATTTAAGGCCAGAGGCCACCTGTGTAACTTAGTGAGACTAGACCTGTCTCACAATAAAAAGATAAAACTTTTTAAAAAGGAGGGCTATGGTGCAGTTCAGTGGTAGAGCTCTTGCCTAGCATGTTCAAGACCCTGAGCTCAAACCCCTAGCACAGCAAGAAAAAAAATTCCTGAAATAGAAAACTCAAGGCACTCAGTAAATTTCTCCAAGCACTGCCTAAGTACTGGCAGACCCTCAGTTCTAACCAAGCTCAGACTGGTTCCTGATGTGGTACATTCAATCACAGGCCAAGCAACTAAAACATTAACTTGGTGTATTTTCAGGTCATCACCAAGCAGTCTTCTCACATCATCCTTTAGGCAGCATCAAGAGTCGCTGGCAGCAGAGAGGGAGAGGAGGCGACAGGAGAGAGAAGAAAGGCTGCAGAGAATAGAACGGGAAGAAAGAAACAAATTCAAGTAAGAAGGATTTTAAGATTCTTTTAATAATAAGTTGAAACTAAAAGCACATGGTTTTACAACTGTATTTGGTTAATATTCCTATTAAAGGGTTACAAAATTACATATTTGCTTCCAGTTCTATCTTTATCTTTAAGGAAGAGTAAGACTACCTGCAGCAGGCTGGATCTGGTTTGTTCTAGCCTTTCTCTAACCATATGGCAGGAAGCACAGTCAGCCCAATACAATTAGGGACTTGTCTATTCTTGGATCCTCCATTATCTAAAATGTTCTTCTCCAGGCCTTCCTGAGGACAGAGTCTAATTGTCTTAATTTGCCATTTCTCCTTAAAGGTCTTCATGTTTTATTCATATTCTATTGGATGCCTGAGTTCTTCCAACTTGGTTTGCTCCTTGCTCCTTGTAGAGATTTTACACACACACACACACACACACACACACACACACACACACACACACACACACACACAATTTATTTATGAGCAATAATCTTATTCCTGGGGAGTTCATTGTGTTGTTTACTCCTGCCCATTGCCCCACCCCATCTCCTGGTTTCTGTCCAGCTCCAAGGATGTGTTCCTGGGTGTGGCCCATTGCAGATTCCATGCCTTGCCGTGTCTTCTCCCACTGAGTCCATTGTTTCTCTCATTCTCCTTCCACCAGTTCATCTGTTCTCCTATCCTCCAGGTTGGCCTCCATCCATCCGTTCTCCCAGGCCTCCATGCCATGCTATGCCCTATGGAATGTAAAATACTTTCTGCCTTTCCTTACACATTTCCTTCTTTCCCCTCTTCCTTTACCTCCTTTTCTCCTTTTCCACACTTTCTTCCTCTTCTTCTCCTATACCTTCTCCTTCTTCATCTTCCCGGTCAGCTCTCCTATAGCATGTGCAATTTTTTTCTTCTTTTCATTTCTTCTTCCTATTTTCTCACTTCAGTTTCTTTGGCAGGAAGCACAGTCAGCCCAATACAATTAGGGACTTGTCTATTCTTTCTGACTACCCTCAGTTAAGTCAATAAAGAATATAAGGCATTATCAATGAGGACTTATAGATTCAATAACTTATTTTTCCCAGAAGCCAAGAAGAGTGTATGTAATTGTAGAAATAACCAAAATCTTAGCAGAATTATGCTTAGTTATTATGACTTCATGAAAACAGATACCCCAAGTTTGCCAGTGAAATGCTAGCCCTAGATTTTAGAAGGCTAGGTGAATGGTCTGCATGAAGTATAGCAGCTTCTTTTCTTCCCCGTGCTTGTGGGGTATACCTTGAGCTATCAGATTTCTACCACATAATACATGGAAACACCAGCCTCATGTGTATCATGTCCCATGAGGTAGTTCAAGAAGATGTTTTAAAAGACCAATTTTTAAAAGCCCTGGAGCAAGTTAGATGCTTCCTGATTTATTGTTTTCTGAGAGATTTGCATATTTTACCACCTAATAGCAGCAGAGAATTTAACTGAAATATGTGAAAAGTTTAGAGATTAGCATACACATCCAAAGTGTTTTTTTTTTAATTGAAAACCTTGTAAGATAGGGAACCAGTTTTGGGGGAAATGGAGTCAGCATGTTTTATCCTGTCTTTCCTGTTGTATCACTGACTGCAACCATAAATCATGGACAGAATGCATGGAACTCTGAAGAGTCTGAAATGTAAGAGGGAGTAGGTAAATTGAGGAAGGAGACCAGCACACAAAGTTTTATCAGTAAGGGTTTACTTTTTTAATTTTGTTACCACCAGTATCACCTGGCATGAACTCCAAAACCTAGAAGTGTGTATTTCTAGGTTCACTACTTTTTTATCCCCAATGTTACATGGCATGCATCCCAAAATCTACAAATACATAACAAATGTGGACCAAAAGAGCTCTGAAAGAAACCTTTTTCTATATTGAGGCGCAACCAAAGGAATTCTTAAGAGTCAAGGAATAGAGAAATCCTCTATTTTTCTCCCTTTTTTCTGTCTCTCTTACACCAGCCTACAGGGAGCATCACTACAAAAGAACAGTCATGGCAGCAATCAATACCCATGCAAGTACCTAACACACTGAGTGAGGGGGACCCATCCTCTGGCCAGAAAAGCAATGACCCCATGAGTGCTAGGCAAATCATTTTTCTCTCTGTCCCTCTGCTGTGTTATCCTGCATGCAGATGCAGCTATCAAACATATGCAACAGAGTAAGGAAAAAAAAAAAGCCAAAGCTTTCTAGGTAGAAGACCAGGAAGAGAAAACAAGGAAAACGGAGAAAGTGATAAGAAAATCACAAAAAGGTTAAGAAAGCACTGCAGACCCTATCTATGATTTGTGCCTGTGTGGCTCTGAACCTAGACAGCATACCATAGGTTCTGAGAGAGGAACCACCATCCTGGTCCCAGACTAGCCACAAGGACCTGATCTGACTAGCACTTAAAATAGTTGGAAACTGAGCTAACATTGTAACCCATATCAGAAAAGAGGTTAGATCCCACAGACTTAACCTGCTTGATTTCCTACTAAAATAAAACAAAAATCAAGATTCTTTGTAGAATTTAAATGCCCAGTATGTCATTACAGAACATTTAAAATTTATAGAATACAATCCAAGGTAACTTGCCATACAAAGAATCAGGAAATTTTTAACTCAAAGGGAAAAGATAATTGTAAAATGCTAATCACAAAAGGACTTGTTAGGTGCTGTTGAGTCAGTGTCTGACTCATAGCGACCCTACGTACAACAGAAGAAACACTATTGTGCTTCTCTGCTGTTCATGAGGTTTTCAATGGCTGATTGTTTTGGGGAGTGAGTTTCTTGGTCCTTCTCCCAAGCCTACAGCATCTGGTGTTCGCAGGTGGTTTCCCATCCAAGTACTAACCAGGCCCAAATCTGCCTCGCTTCCAAGATCTGATGAGATCCAATACCAAGTGCTACAGCTGCACATGCAAAAGGACTAGATAGGATAATTATCACACAAATACTTTAAAGTAGCCATTATGAACATGTTTTGAGAGTAAGGGCAAATGTGGCTGACACAAATGATTAGATACATCATTGCAAGAAAATAAAAAGATATAAAGAAGAACCAAATGGAAATACATATAGAACTGAAAAGTTTAAAAGCTAAAACAAAACATTCATCGGATAAGCTGAATAGTAAAATAGAGAGGAAAGGAAAAAGCCAGTGAACCTGAACATAGGACAATAGAAATCATCTAATCTAAAAACAAGACAAAAATTAAAAAATATGAAATCTTAGAGACCCATGAAATAACACCAAAATGTCTAGTATTAATATCTTTGAATCCCAGAGGTATAGGAAAATAGGATTAAAAATATGTAGTAGTTGTTCAACCATTGTGTCACACATATGCACATATCCAGAGTGAAGATTAGATTTGGACACTCTGTCTTCAGAGACTATGTTTATATCTGCTCACCATTTGTTCTTGCTTCCAAATGATCCTCACTTGTCATTTAAGAGTACAAGAGATCCATGCAAAATAGTCCTTTGTCCAGGAAGGATGCTAATCAGAACAGACCACAGGGAACTATTAATTATGGGAACTTCAGTTTCATATTTCTGAGAATGTGAATGAAAAGAGATTTAATAAAGGAAATAGGAGAAACTTTATATGGTAGTCCCTGGTAAGTACCTGACTGACCTACCTTTCATCAATTTCACTGATCAAATTGTTCACACTGCTTGTGCTTTTTGCAAAACATCTAAAAATTGTTCCTTATCTATCTATCCAGCTTCCTGGATTGTAAGAAATGTTATTTATAGTGTGGAAAGCAATGAAGATGGATGCTTACAAATGATGACAAATCTGAATCCTTGTTGCATCTTTCTCCCTGCTCCTAACCTACTTTAGTCTGTCTGGGTGTACCTCCTAACCACGCAGTTACCAGTACATGGAGGGGTGGAACACTGAACTATGTTATGAGAGCCAGTGTAGAAAACCTTGATGTCAGGATTCTCCAAGAAAATAATCAGACCACTGAGATGTAACTAGCCACATAGTCTTAAACTTAGATTCAGGTTGGAACCTCACAAGCAGCAACAGAAAAACAAGACATTGAAATTGGACACAGTTGGCTATCCTGTGGATACAAACAAAAGTGAATACACAAAGCAGGAGCTTCCACTGGTCGCAGCATATAAACAGAGACTATTGTAGATGTGGAGAAAGAACTTTGGGCTGTGGAAGGAATGCCCAAACTGTGGAGTACAACACACAATGCCCAAAGCACTTGGGTCCTCTTAGATTTAATTCTTGAGATAGATATTATGGAATTACTGGAGCTCGATTGAATAATAATCATCTCTAAAAGCTGCAGCCACATTTTATTGATGAATTTTTTAAACTTCTTTTCCTCCCTCCCTCATATACTTATGTTCTTTTCATGGAGCAATTAGTGTTTCTGAGTGAATCCAACATTGTCATGTTTTTTTGACATCTTTATTATTTTATTGAAAATCCATTATGTTTATTTCTTTTAAAGTACAGCTTTTAAACTTTTAAAAATTCAAGTACACTTTTTCACTTTCTGAGCCAATACCAGAGCTTCACAATATCCTGTTAGTGATTTCTTGATAATTTTCTGAGCTTCTAATTCTATTTTTCTTCCCTATTTTTTCTACATATTTTCACTAGCCGAGAATATTTAGACAAAAGAGAGGAGCAAAGACAAGCAAGAGAAGAAAGGTTTGTATATCTCTTCTTTCCCTTTGTAACCAAATAGCATGTGACTTTGCACTGTTAACCAAGCATGCAGAGAAGACTTTTCCTTCAAATCTATTAACTTAACCTAAGGCACCTAGACACTGCATTTTGGGAAAAAAAAAAAAACAAGTGTCCTTAAGTTTTCCAAGAAAAATCTGGATTTATCATTTAGTGACAACAGGATGAAGTGTCTGTTGCTCTAAAACTCTTTTCCAAATGAGCACATTGTTGTTGTTGTCAGGTGCCTTCAAGTTGGTATCCAACTCATAGCTACGCTACATACAACAGCTAAAACACTATTGTCAGTGCTTCTCTGCTGTTCATAGGGTTTTCAATGGCGGATTGATTTTGGGGAGTGGGTTGCCAGGTCCGTCTCCCAAAAATGAGCCCATTAGTATTGGCATAATAATGTAGGGTATGAGTAGGCATGTGTCACTTAACAATGAGGATATGTTCTGAGAACTGCATTGCTAGGCAATTTTGTTATTGTGCAAACATTACAAATAGTACTTACACAAACTAAGATGACTGTGGTTTTAGTGGGCCATGTACTTCTGTAATGGAACCATCGTTGTCTTAGTGGACTGACTGAAACATGTTACACTTGACTGTATTTGAAATAACTTTGCCTCACTACTACTGAGCCTGAGTTAGGTGCCCTTGTTGTGTGTTTCCATGTCACTTGGTCAGCATTCGGCAAATATTTGATGATAAACACTGTACTGAGCACTGGCTGGGGTGCTAAACATATCTGAGACTCTTGCCAACTGTATCTGATTACTTTCCTATTTCCTTTCTAAACTGTCCCCAGCTCCTGGATGTCAGGAACCATTCCTGTCTTTCCTTGGTTTCCCCATTGCCATCCACCCTCACCTACCACAAGTAGTTGGCACGTAATAGGCAGTTAGGAATGATGTACAGAATAAATAAATGAGCTAATGAACCAGTGGCTTTATTTAAGATATTCGAGCTAGTTCGTTAATTCCACTGATGCTGTGGTTTGAATATAGGGAAAAAATATAAATTAATATATTCAGTGTCTATAAATTTAGATAAGCAAAGGAAACGGGTTTTGGAAATAGACCTGCAAAAAACAAGGTTTTAGCCCCTACACTGTAGAGCCTGCAACTATCTTCTCTGCCACCAGATGGCGTTACACCATGAGATAACGTAAAGGCTCATTTTATACCTTTTGTACAGGAGCCAGCTGGGAGCCTAACAAATTCTGGACTGTGCCAATATGATGTGGAATTGTGCTAATTTTTTAGACACCATCAGCTAAATAAATCAAGACAGTCTGAGGTGGGGAAGAATGTAGACTGCCTGTGCTCAATTTAAAAATTAGATACTTAAGTCAGTCTCGTAAATAAATCTATGGCATTGCTTTATTTCCAACATTCAATTAGATTATTGTCATCCTAATAACCAGTTATGGTCAGTAAATTCAGAGTGAAACAAGAACCTTCTGTTTCTCTGATTTGTACCTGTTTTTGACACTGAAGGGGGAGGGGATAATGTTATGCTCTTACTGAAAACGCTGTTGACTTTCTGTCTAGGCTTAAGGAATTAAATTTTATCTTTTCAGTTCTGTACATTTTTAAGCTTCCTACAATTTCACCATCAGCTTATGTCTACATAGGCAAAGCTTAGCAGCTCATGGGGAGATGGCAAAGTGCTTTGTCAAGGTCTAAGCTGGCTCAGGCTGACTTCACAGTTTTCCCAAACCACTAAAGGCCAGGTCTTCCTGGATATTGTTTACTACTCCTTTTTCCAAGCAGGGTTTTGCTAATGCCTGGCAGACGTAGATAGAGGACGTTGTCAGTGTTCCTTCCCCATGTTGTTCTGCCCTTGGTCCCCATCCCCAGGCTGCACATTTGCCTAGGCCTTCTTAGCAGGTGAAAGAGTGGGCTGTCTGTGGTGCCATGAGGTATCTTTCCCTCAGAGCCCACCAATCTGTTAATGTGAGGTTTGATAAAAAGCAGCCAAGCATTTTCCTATGGCTTGGACCAGTTTCTTCTCTTGGATAGTTTGATTTTTTAATTACCTGGTGAAGATGGAAGTGAGGGAGATGTACTTTAGTCCCTGTTTGGAAAGCTTTGGGTGGTCCTGGTAACCCAAGAAATGATAAAATTCATAGTTCATGGTATTTGGAAGTAGGTGAGGCAACTAAAGGAGATCACAGATGAAATGAGGTACAGAGATAAGGAAGAGTACTGACCTGTTAATTCTTGAAGAAAGAGCCAGGAGTGCTTGCTGGGTTTCCTGTCTCTTAATGAGAAGACTTGGAAAAAGATGGCCTCAATCCTGGCAGATGGTTTTTGAGGTTTATGTCATGCATGTTTAAGAAGATGAAAGTCAGCCAGGTACTGTGGCACATGCCCAATACCCCAGCAACCCAGGAGGCAGAGGGAGGAAGATCACAATTTCAATGCCAAAGACAGTATGCACAACTTAGTGAGACCCTGTCTCAAAATAAAAAAGTAAAAAAAGGGGCAGGGAGCATAGCTCAATGGAAGAGCCCTTGCCTAGCATGTGCAAGGTCCTGGGTTCAACCCTACAGTATTGCCAAAAAAAAAAAAAAAAAAAAGACAATGAATGTCTCTTTGCTATGTAGAGGTGTGGTAGCCATACAGTTATATTTTATTTCATGTCATCTCGCTCTGTAATTTCAGGCACACTTGTTTTTGTTGGCTTATCTGTTTGTTCTTTGGTTTTATGAGATAAGCTCCCTCTATGTAGCCTGGGCTGGCCTTGAATTCAAGATCCTCCTGCCTCAGCCTCCCGAGTGCTATGATTACAGGTGTGTATCATCACACCCAGCTCAGGCAAACTATTTTATTGACAGTGACACAGACCAGGAGTAAGTGTCTGTTGAGATGCTCCTTCTCATTTTTTTTAAATTTTAAAAGAGGTATCGGCCGGGCGTGGTGGCACACGCCTGTAATCCCAGCGGCTCGGGAGGCGGAGGCAGGAGGATCGCAAGTTCGAGACCAGAGGCAGTCTGCGTAACTTAGCGAGACCCTGTCTCAAAAAGTAAAAAAAAAAAATGGGCTGAGGTGCAGCTCAGTGGTCCAGCACTTGCAGAGCATGCAGGCGTGAGGCCCTGGGTTCAACCCCCAGTACCGCAAAAAAAAAAAAAAAAAAAAAAAAGAGGTATTATAGGATAATGATCAACTTAAGTGACTTCCTGAATAACTTTTTTAAGCAGGGGGTATAATAGTAAGGAATGAGATCTGGTCTGGAGATGTGTTGGGGGGTAGAATGGTTGGTGGACCAATTCAGTTTAGGTTTGTTCGTCAGATGGGGTAGCAAAACACAGAAAGGAAATGTCTTGTGGTGAACAGGGGTTACCAGAAAAAACTCCAAAGAAGGTTAGGAACTGGGCTAGGAACTAGGAAATTATGCACAACAATGATCAATAAAGCAGTGAGAAAGGATTCTGAGTATTGCTTAAAAATACTGAGATTAGAAGTAAGAGGGCACCAGGCTTGGGCTTAATAAAAGGGAGAATTTCTGAGGAGAACAGCAGGAAAAGTCCTCGGTGAGTACCTTTAGGTAACCAAAAGTCAAATAGAATTTCTAGAGCACCCTGCAAAAACATACTGAACCATGCTTCCAGCCCTGCCATGGGGCCCCTGGTGGGTGCTAGAGTTTATTCCACTGATTTATTTGCCTCTTTCCCACTGAACTGTGAGCTGAATGAGGGTCAGAGATTTTCTTGTTTATTATTAAACCTCTAGTGCCTACTACAGTCCTTAGCACCTGACAAGCACTCCACAAATGTTCAACAAATAAGTGAAAAGATGAATGAATAAAGAAAGGATGGGGCAGGCAGAGGAGATGGGGAAGGTGTGGATGAAGGTAGGAAGGTGAAAGCTCTGTTCTTGGGGCTATACAGTGTGGAGAGAGGTCTTAGGGCTTTGCATGGAGGCTTCATTGTGGTCCACTGGTTGATGTTGCTTCACAGGGCAGCAGGGGCACATGACCGCCACTGCCATGGGCTGGTGGGTTCCCCAGGTCAAGTACAACTAGGTTGCTAAATGCCATGGCTGTTAGAGTTGCTGTCTACAGGAAGGTTGTGATAGAAGCCCAGCTTCCTCCCCAAGGACAGCTAGAGGTTCATGGGAGGAAGGAGGGTTGCTAGGCTGTGGCATTCTAACTGTAGGTGTGGTGGCTCTACCATGTGTGCCAGCCTACCACTGTCCACTCTCCAGCTGTCCTGGTGTTGTCAGGTGCTGTCGAGTCGTGTCAGACTCATAGCGACCCTCATAGGGTTTTCAATGGCTGGTTGTTTCGGGATTGCCTCAGGAGTGGGTTGCCATGTGCTTCTCTCATTTTTGTGGTCCTGGGAATTGAACTCGGGACCTCAGAGACTGCAGAGCAGTGCTCTACCAACTGAGCTAAATCCCAGCCCCCCAGCTGTCCTATGAAAACCCTAATGCTAGTTTTCAGGTTTGATGCTCTTGATCTCCACACCTCTCTGCCCTGCCATTTAAAAATTTTTCAATTATGATGAAGTACACATAACATCAACTTGATCCTTTCAGTCATTTTAAGTGTACAGCTCAGTAGTATGAGGCATTTTCACAATGTTGCACAACCTATCTCCAGAACACATAGAAAACTAAACTCTACAGCTATTGAACAACCTTCTCTGCCACAACACCTGCCATTTGCATCTACCATGCAACTCTCCTCATTCCTTAGGACAATACTAGTTAAACCCTTGTATCCTCCCTTGTGTCACAGATCTTTGGTGATGGCATCCATGTGACCTAGAGAGGCATGGGAATAGTCTCTGTGTTATATCTGGGAGGACCAGCCTCTGGAGTCTCCCAGAAACTGGGATAAACCCTTAAGCTGCCAACCCATGCCTGGCTGCCAATAGGGGAATGTGGGGCCAGGACTGGAGCTATACCAGCTAAAATGAAGGGCAAAAGTGAATTTGTAGGATCACGAGTTTGAGGCCAGCCTGGGTTACATAGAGAGACACCTGTTTCAGGAAGGCGGGGAAGTAAATTGCTTCCTGGCTGCAAGCCCTCATTACTGCCTCCCTGGGCTCCTAGTTTCTGGCTTTGGGATTCTGATCTCTCGGACCTGCCTATATCCCCTTACTTGTACTTCATTCCTTGCCTTCCCCTTTCTCCTGTTGCAGGTTTAGACTCAGGGTGGGAATACTGGTGCTCATAACTCCTCCCAGGCCAGCATTCCTGGCCTTGAGTTTCCTGTTGTCCCGTTCAGAATATGCCTTCTGCGGACCCTGCTTCTTGCCCTCAAAATCTTTTTCTCCCAAGGTTTCTGTTACTTCCACAGCCAGAGGGTTTCCTTGCTGTCTGAACTGATGTCAGAAACACATTCTCTTTGCCATCTCTCCTGCCTTTGGATAGGTGATGCTGTTGGCAGGGAAGTCCAGGCTGTGAATCTTTCTGGGGACAGCTTCCTATAACTGTGAGGCAGCTGATCCCAGCACCGAGCCTCAGGTGTTTGTATGTGCAACCCACCACAGGTTTCTTGATCAGAGATTCACCAGGACAATGAGATAGGACACTGTTGCCCCTTGACCTCCTGGGCTACAGGTGGGCCTCTGCAGGTGGGCGGCCTCTTGGTACGTTTCTCCTTGCACACTTTACTTTCTTCCTATCAGCTGACAAATGCAAGGCCCCAAGGGAAAGAACAAAGGACAGTGATTGTCCTGTTCACAAAAATCATATTATCTACTTGTTGAAAACAGACATACATGTGTAAAAAGATGACTAAATATGCCAGGCAGTAAATGTAAGTTGCCATCTGAGCTGAATGGGCTACATATCCGACATGAGTTCAGAGGCAGGGCCAAGATCACTTCCAGCTGTGCCGATTCACAGAGGGAAAAGCACATGCAGGCATAGCTTATGGGCAGCCTGCTTTGGTGCTTGGGGAAGAGGGGGTAACAATGACAGACAGACTGAGGAACCACACCCGCCTGAAGGATGGGATGCATTGTTTGAAATATTTTAAATATGTGCTCTCCCTTTCTAATCCTAGTGAATTAGGGGTGCCATGTCCAGTGGCATGGGGGCCTTGGTTGATGGAGGGTTGTTGGCCTGGAGGTACTGAAGCAGTGAATCTGGATGGGTGTGGAGTGAGGGTCTTGAATAAGCTATTTTGAAGTTCAGTGGTGGGTTGAGACAGAGACCTGCTGCAACTGAGTTCATCATACATTTATTTCTGCACAAATAATGGTGGGTAAAATTAGCAGACATCTGGAAGAGGCACATATTTCAAAGTTATTTTGGTCTGATCTATAAAGCACACTATGAGGAATATGATTGGTAGCTGGTCTTAATAAACAGTTAGTGGGTTCTGCCTGCCTGAAATGCAAAACAGATGTATCTTTGTTCTTTTAAACTGACTTTGATGAATAAACTATATGTGACGTCAGGTCCAAGCTATTGGACGTCTGAGTCCTACTCAGAAATATTTTAGAATATAAAAAAGTTTCCATGGTCGACGCTGAGAGAACAAAGTGAATTCCAGTTGCATTGCTGTTAGCATCGAAGCAGGTTCAGAAATTCCAAGAGGCCTTCATCCAAGCAGCCCGTTTAGGTATTTGGGTGCATTGTTTCTCCCTGCCACACCGAGGCACCCTCCCATTTCCCAGCTGGAGCTCCAAGGGGGTTTGGTTCTCAGCTGTCACTCTTAGGGCTTTTTGGTGGTCATTATTGCTGGTTTGCTTATTTGTACATATGTTTCCTAAAAGAGAAAAATAGAATTCTGCAGCAGTAATCCAGGATCTGGGACTGTGTGATGCTGCCATTTCCCCCAATTTGTTTGGTTATGAATGATGCAGGATTTTTCATCATTAGCGTCTTGGCTTTGCTGGGTGGTTTTGGCAGCCTGACTGTCCAGGCAGCCCTGCGCTGTGCTCTGCGCATCAGGAAACCAGCTCACTCTGCAGGTGTCTCGTCCATAAACAAGCACCAGCCAGCCACAGGCTCCTCTTTCTTTTTACGGAAACCCTTTGGAATTTAACTTTCAGATACAAATACTTGGAGCAGTTGGCAGCTGAGGCGCACGAGAAGGAGCTGAGAAGCCGGAGTGCGAGCCACGGCAAAGCTGACCTCTCCCTGGACCTGACCTCACCGGCAGCCCCTGCCTCGCCTGCCCTGCTGAGCCAGAGCCCTTTGTCTGTTGAGTCACAGGAGGCTCCGGCGATATCCACCTCCTCTCCAGCAACCCTTCAGCATCCCCAAGGTGAGTTCAGAGAGAGTGCAGGGAAAACGGTGGATTAACATCTGGCAGGCTGCTTCTGGGCAGCAGTAATGATGCCAATGTGAAAACTAATATGAAGACAGCAAGACAGGTAAGTCGCAGGGTGGCTGCAGCCTGTCCTGTCACTAATAAACTGCATGTGTTCAGAACCACTTATAGTAAAGGAAAATGATTTAAAAAAAAAAAAAAGTTGTCCACATGTGATTGTTGGAAAAGGAGAATGAATATACAAAATAAGACGGACTTTGACACTTAATTCTAAATACCAGGGTATTAGTCCTTTATACTTTGGATATGTGGCTTCTGTCACACATCCAAAAGTGACCACTTTCGAATTTTCTTACCCTTGTAGTTGTTACTCTGGTTTTAATTGAACTGATGGAGAATAAAATTAATTAAAGCAAGCAAAGAAAAATGTGGACCTAGTAAAAATAGATGGTAGATACTAAAAAAGAAAAATAGTAAAAATTAGTGGCATGTGGTGTGTGTGAGTATGCACATGCTTATACACAGACAGGCAGGCTCTCCCAGGAGAAACTTGGTGTTCTTATCTTTATTTGGAGGAAACCAGCAATATTGTTCACGGCACCCTTGAGCATCAGCTGTCTCTCTGATTGCTCTACACACTGTGGGTCTCTTGCTTTCGTGTTAACATACAGCACAGTTCTTGTGTGTAGGCGCTTACACAATGTGTGTTGATTAACACTGCCGCTAGCACTGTTTGGTTTCATCGAGTGTTATGGCTCACAGCCTGATGTAGACTTAGCCAACTGAAGACAACAGAGACACTAAGTTTTAACTCTAGGAGGGTTGACTAAATATGGCATAAAGTTTAATTTAAGCAAGGCAGGAATCCATGACCTCAGCAGAACTGGATGTAATGGAACGACATTGTCTGTCCAATTTTTGCTGGCTCTCCTAGCCTCAAGGCTCATTCTGCAGGAGCAGGCTGGCTCCCCCACAGCTTTCCCCTACAGCTTTCCCCCACGTCTAGTTACTCCTGGTCCCGGAGCCATGGGAGAGTGTCCCAAGCGGATGGCTCAGTCATAGATGAGTAATGTCAGTCTGAAAATATTGAGACTCTGAGGAGCAGCAAAACAGACTGTTCTATGACAGCTGTGCACTTCCAAAATTCTGCCTTATATCAGTGCTTTATATACATTGTGGCATTTCCTGGGGCAATCTGAAAACTATCCCCAGCTATGGTTGTGGCTCAGCACTTCATCTTGGAACTTTTAACTCTAAGAGTTGTACCTCCAGCCCTTTACACAGTGATTATCTAAACTGTGAAATATACAATATCCTCAAACTGAGGGGGAGCTGTCAGTACGTATAAATATTTTTCGTCCACAAATTTTTTAACTACTTGATGTTTGTGGCAGAAGACAGTTCCTCAAGAATTTTACCCAGTGAGAGTTGAACTTGAGGCTACCCTATCTAATAGAAAAGAATATTTCAAGCTCCAAGAAGAACACATAAAATATGTGTTTTGTATATACGCATTTGGGGGAAACATAAATTTATTTCAGCGTACTTTCAGTGACATTTACCTATAGCAATTGTCATTTTCCTCTTTAGCGACAGGATTAACATACTTGACTATCTATAGTTACACAAGTGACACCTGCATCTGAAAGAAGAACACAGGCAGGACTTGAATTAATTCAAATTAGTGAAACAGCATCACATGATGTTGTTTGATTTCCCCTGGGACTGGGAGAGGCAATGGCTCTTTTGGGATTTAGAAGAGCTGGCCATGATATGTTGATTAATTGTGGCACCAGCAAAGTATTCTAACTTCCTTATCCTAATATGTAGCTTATTTATAAAATTGGAAATTATAAATGTATAAAAAGTAATTCCATTAAAGGTCTTAAAAAGATTTGTTGAAGCTTTTTTCTGATTTACAGACTTTTGCTTTTATGACAAAAATACAATTGGGTCTACAGAAAGGTTTTTCTGTGCCTCCTTTATTGTCTTTTAAAACACCCTACAGCATCTCATTAATAGTCTATTCTTTTTACCAGCTGCCATTTTCAAATGTTCAAAGTTAGTTTTTGCTTATCCCTACCATTTACAATATCCAAACATCTGGAGAAAGAATAAAAAATATCACACATCCAGATGTTTGTCTTGCACCAAACACCTGGCATTATGTGGTCCAAACATGCCAAGGACTGACTCGCTTTTTCACTCTTTATCCTTGTGGAATTATGTGATCATAATATACTTCTTATTTTTGTAATACTCTGCCCCTTCCTCCCAAATACTAGTATTTAATAACTTGTAAATTTAGATCAATAGGGAGATGGTATTATCTATATTCTCCTGAGTCTCAATTGGATTGGAAGATTTCCTTTTGCTCCTGTTGGGGCAGTCCTGGGAATAGAACCCAGTGCTTTGGCCCCATCCCACCCTTTCCTCATGGGGTCATGGTTCCACAGGATTTGTGGTGGTGTTCTAATTCATGCCACACCATTCATTTGCCTACCCTCTCCCCAGTGTCTGCAAAAATTAGAGTCTATATCTCAGAATTGGATTTGTAAAAAAAAGGAAAAACTAATATTTTTTATTGAATTATATATAGCTCAAGATTATAGGTCACTTTATAGCTTCTTTTCCTATAATTCTTTACCAGATTCTGGAGAACTTTTCAAAGCAGAAGATATGAAAACATTAAAAAAAATTTTTTCTTTTCACTAGCAAAATATATTTTTAAAGGGAAGGGCTAATAACAATATGTGCCATCTAGTGAGATCTTTCAGCCAAAACTCTTCCTAGTTAAATCTGCTGTAACTTTTGTATAAATGATGCCACTAACCCCCACCATCAAGTCAATATGTGCTTGAATTATTTTTCCATCTGGTCCTCATGTGGCTTACAGCAGATTTGTAATTTAATGGTAACAGTCTGAGTATTTTTCCTCTGTATAAAACTACCAGGCCCAAGTGAGGAAAAGACATCCATACGTGTTCTTAATTATGCTGTGCTATAATTAATGTGGGACTGAGGTTTAACTCAGTTGGTTCAGTGCCTCTCTGCACCCTCTAAAGCCCTGGGTTCGATCCCCAGCACCACAAAAATGGGAGAAGCACCTGGCAATCCACTCCTGAAACAATCTTAAAACAATCTACCATTGAAAACCCTATGAATAGCAGAGAAGCACTGATAAAATGATGGGCACAGCACAGTGTCGGGGAGTGTTTTGTTTGCTGTACATGGAGTCTCTGTGGGTTGGACCCAACTCAACAGCACCTAACAAACAACAACATAGTTAATGTGGGCAAGCAGTCCAAAGTTTTGGTGAATATGGAAGGGTATCTCTTCATCCACTGTTTTCATATCCTTTCCTTATTTTCACTGAGTGCCAGAGACATGCATCAGAATATCTCCTAAAATAAGCTTATTTTGCATTAGTAGGAAACTCACAGATGATTCTGGAAACAAGTAATTTATTCTCACTAATCAGAGAAAAAATAAAGTACTCATATTGGGGTAAGGTTTTTCAATATAATTCTTCAGAAAGTTGCCCTGAGGATTAAAAGGAATAATCTGCATACTGTAAGTAAAGTCAATATAGCTAAGGAAGCTATTATCCCAATATGTATTAGATCCGGGAAATGTATTTCATGGAAATGGTAGAGAAAACCCACCCACCCAAAAGCCAGATGTTGATGGTGGTCCCTGTAATGTGTCCTAGTGTTAAACTGCCTTTCCTGGGGAGCTGAAACTATATTCCCACCTTACCCGCTTCCTCACACATGTGGGACCCTCTTGAGGCCACATAGAGAGAAATGGCCTTTCCCAGAGGAAGGAAGCTGCTGTCAAGGGTTTATAAGTGACTTTCACCACTAAGCTCACCATGAAAGAATACATAACGGCTAGGTTATTCTTGTTGTTAGCTTGATAGTGTCCATATTGCACACAGAAATGGTACTTTGCAGATGCTTTTGAAAAATTTGCCACACATATATTAGTTTTAAGTCAAGAAAAATATGTTTAGCAGAAATTTTTTTTCTACCTTCAATTGGATTCCTAGATATTTCCAAACCTCACTGTTTGGCTCTGGGGATATGAGATATGGCCTATGCAGCCATGTGTTTACTTGGCAGCATTTACAGAAATTATTGACAATGGTATACTGATACTTCCTCTCACAGATCTGAGCATTTAAAGTTCCGGCAAATAAGACAATTCCTCAAGCCTCTTGATCCTCTAATCTGAAAATAAAGTATTGATATAAAGTTATGGCAGGAAATATTCACTCTATTTAAATGAATCATCATTTTTCTTGAGAGTATCCATTCATCATCCTGGCTGTGGTAGTTAGCATTGACTAAAATCTTTGTCACTTTCATTGTATAACATCTTTGAATCTCCTTCAGGTGTAGGAACTCTCCTAGCTTACCTAATCTACATGGCATGAGGCAGAAACATCTGGTATCCTATTTCTGAGGAGCACGGTAGCAATGGAATATTGTCAGTCATCAGCCTCAGACATGCTGGTTCTCTAGCATAAAGTTTTGGGGCACCTCCAATCCAGTGTTTCGTGAATTGGCAGGAAACTTAATTCCTGTGGTTCTGTGACTCATAGCTGCCCTGCCTCCCAACACCTCACCTGACTCTTGCTACTTCATGCCATTTGTCTGTTAGACAAAAATCTCTCAGGAACTCTACCTGAGGCCAAGGCCCTACTTGCCACACCTGATGTGGGCCTTACGAAGATCCTTTGCAAGTCACTGGATTTTTCTCAGTCTAAATATGGAAAAAGGCAAAATTTTTCCAATTTTTTTCACTAGAGAGGACAGTTACCTGCACTGTTTTCTTGGACCATATGTTGACATTTTAACCAATCTTGGATCCTCTTGAAGTAGACAACATATAAACTTTACAGGAAGATAAATGAGATTGGCATTGGGGAAGTTGCAGAATCTAGATTTTAAAAATATATGTGTAAGACTTGAAAGTAAAAGGGGGACTATTTGTAGCAGGGAGTAAACCATGGTATGGGGAGCAACAAGAAGGGATAGTGAGGAAGTAAATAAGAGCAAAGTGCATGATAGAACCATATGAAAATACTACAGTCATGCCTACTATATCCTCACTAAAGTAAAAAAGAACAGCATGATCTTATCAACATGGGGATTTCACAGACACTATTTAGTGTCAGCCAGGAGCTGTACCAGTCAGATCATGGAAGTTAAGCAGGGTTGGACCTGGTTAGTACTTGGATGGGAGACCACCTGGGAACACTAGGTACTATAGGCTTGGGAGAAAGACCCAGCAATCCACTCCTAAAAATCAATCCGCCACTGAAAACCATATGAATAGCAGAGAAGCACAACAATAGTGTTTCATCTATTGTACATAGGGTCCCTATGAATCAGATGCTGACTCTACAACACTTAACAACAACAACAACAACAACAACAACAACAACAGCTTGGTGTCAAAAACTGTGAAGGGTCCGAGACTTTACCCTACTTGTAAGCTCATACATTAGCCTGCTGCAATTTCAATGATGCTGGTAGAATATAGGAAACTCCAGGATAAAAGACAAAGAACTTCTATACTTGTAGCAATAGTAATAGCCAGAGAATCAACACTTGTGCCATTTTCCCATGCACCGATCCCCTGTGATGTGCACAGGGCCTAGTGATACCTGTATACATAATATGAAGAACTTGAGGAGAGGAAGTCTGAGCTTAGGATCCCCAAATCCTCAATAAGATACAGTAAGCATGCCTTTCCTTTATCCTAGAGGGAGATGTAGTGGGCAATAAATCAGCCAGCCCTTTGTGCTCTTACTACCTCTGTCTTCCAAGCTATTCTCTGTATATACATCCATAGAAAGAAAGTCCAGAGCAAGGGCTCCCAATGCCTCTGCATGTAAGACTTCAGAAACGTGGGGGGGGGGCATAGATAATTATTTCTCAACATTAACTTATAATGTTTTTTAACAAAGCCTTACTATGAAATTTGTATACTAAAGTCTGTTTAATATAAGCAAAAATTTCAAGTTTTGAGCAGCAGTTAACTTGATTGTTCTTATTGAACAAAAGGAAGGAATGTCAGGAACTGTGAGGCCCTGCCTAGATCTGGAGGTGCTCACAGGGAGCCTGGCTTATTGGCTGGATGGGATGTCAGTGCCTTTCATCCAAAGAAGAAACCTTGGGTCATTGCTTCCAGGGACAGTCAGAAGTTTCCATTTGTTTGGAAATGAGAAGTCTTCAGTCATTGCTACTATGGATTTCCAGTCAATGACTGGGACCTTGGAAGCTGCAAAGTATAGCACCTTTCAGATTACTTCTAGGATCCTTGTTTGAGCTTAGGACCTTAGTCACCTCAATGCCACCTCTACCTCTTCGACTTTCCCTCCAGAATTCCTGCCCTTCCCCCATCCACCCTGTAATGCAGTTGTACAAAATGATGCAATGCCTGCAGTATAGCCATGTAAGCACACCTTCATTTTCCAGTTCCTAAAATTCTGCTTTTGCAAGAGCAACCCTGGATTCAGGGACCCTGCAATGCGTTTTGTCTGCCTGTGGACGTGAATGCATCTTTACAGCCTCTCCAACCTGTAACTTCTCTAAGAAAACTGCCTCTACCAGATCAACTGTGGAGTTCTAGTTTTGTGTTGATTTTTTTGGATCTGACCCCTCTGCATCTTCTATGTATAATTTGCCTTTCACATCATATACATTTCTGATCATTTTTTCATCATTTTGTCTCAGCGGTTCTCATTGTTTTGTTGTGTTCTTCATGCTGACTCTTCTTCTGCCTAAATGGTGGGATTTTTCCAAAGCTTCACAGCAGTTCCCCTCTTTTCATGCCATGCCCTCTCACTGACCCCATGTGGGCCCATCTGTGATTAGCTACCTCTGTACACTGAAAACTGCCAGGTCCGTGTGTCTAGCCTGGGCCTTGTTGAGTGTGGGGCAGGTATCTCCCACCTCCTCAGACATCTCCATCTGAACACCCCTCAGATACTTCAGACTCTCCAGGTGCCAGGAGGAGGGCCATTTGGATGAGAGGTGTGCACCATCTCTTACACAGAAGTTACTACTTCCAAGCCTGCTCATGCCTTGTAGTCCTCATTTGGGAAGAATCATCTTTCTTGACCCACTCACTTAAGCTGAAGCATATGTAGGGTTTTATACTCTTTCCTCGACATTCTTCTAATATCAGTAAATTGGCAAGTGTTCGTTGTATTTCTTTCTCTAAAATCAGTCCTCCTTTCTCTATCACCAGTGTCTTAGACCTAGCCATATTCATTTCTAATCTGGATCATTTCTTGCTTCTATTAGGTCTCATTTCTTCCAGGTTCTTCCAAGCAACACAACAACAGCAATATGACATCTGCACTTTGTTTTTAAAGTCCTCTAGTGGCTCTCTGCCTGCAGCCATACCTCCTTGGCATCCGACCCTGTCAGATCTCGGAAGCTAAGCAGGGTTGGGCCTGGTTAATACTTGGATGGGAGACTGTCTGGGAACACCAGGTGTGGTAGCCTTGGGAGAAGTACCTGGCAACCCACTCCAAAAAAACCATCCATCATTGAAAACCCTATGAATAGCAGAGAAGCACTGATATAGTGCCAGGCTTGGCATAGTGTCAGGGAGTGTTTCATCTGTTGTACATAGGGTCGCCATGAGTTGGACTCAACAACACCTAACAACAGCAACAAGTGGTTCCCCATTATCTGTACAAGTTTAGACCTTATGTGGCCTTTGGGACTTTTTTCTTTTGTCCCAGTCTTTTACCAGCATAACACCCCTCTATGTATTATGTTCCATCCACATAAAATCACTATCAGTACCTGTAAAGGGCCATGTTCTTTGGCTGTGCTTCTGAGCATGGAGTGCCTGCTTCCCTTGATGCCTGGTCCTTCACCCACTGAGCTGAAGCATCTTCTCTTCTCAAAAGCCTCAAGAAGGGACTTTTCTCTCTTGTGTTTCCCTTACATCTTGTGCATAGTTGACATTCAGAGTTTCCCTCACTTTGTGGTAGGTAGTCTCCTCCCGACCCATCTGCATGTTGCTTGGGGAAGGAGCCATGCCTGCATCACCTTTGCTGCTCCCCAGTACTTGGAGCAGAATAGACATTTAATAAGTGCTTTGTGAGTTGGTGAGTGAACAAAGAGGAAAAAAAGAAAGCAGACACATTCATCTACCAAAAGAGTTATGTCCTCTTTACCTAGAAAGAAATGTATTACATGGGCCGTGGATGAAGTACACATCTTTGACTACACAGGCCACTCTATAAGGACAGAATACATGATGTTGGCCTAATTGAGAGGGAACTTTTGCAGAGAACTGACACAATGGACCAGGGCTATTTCTTTCTAAAGATCTAGATACTGTACTAGGAGAAAATTTAGAGGATAGGTCTCAACAAATTGCTAGCTAAGGTATTTATTGAATTGTCTTTTAAAATACTTCCTTGTCTTAGTCTGCTCAGTTGCTACAACAAAATACTATAAACTGGGTGGCTTATAAACAGCATTTATTTAGCATGGTTCTTGAAGCTGGGAATTCTGAAACCAAAAACTGCCATGTGTGGTGTCTGATATGGGCCTTCTTTCTGGTCCATAAATGGTGCCTTCTCACTGTGCTCTCACATGGTGAAAAGGGCTAGCTAGTGCTCGGAGGCTCTGTGTCTCTTTAGTTAAGGCACTAACTCTGTTCATGATGACTCTGCCCCCATTATCATATCCCAAAGGCCACACCTTCTAATACTATCACCTTGAGAGTTAGAAATTCAACAGATGAATTTAAAGGGAACGTAAGCATTCAGTCCTTTATACTTCTTATTGTAAGTGAATTTTATTTCAATTCTAGATCTCCTTTCTTTATGAATTAATTTGCTAACAAGTGCAGATAAACTAGGTTGCTAGGTTAGGTAGAAAGCCACATCCATTAGTGACCAAACGTAAGTGAGGAAGGGCTATTTGGGTTAAGAATTTTAAAAAGGGATTCATAGCTGTACCCCAATATCGGGATATCTGGTTCTGTTTGGGCTTAGTCAGAATCTACTTCCAGGAAGAGCTTTCTTTTCTTTAGCTATTAGTTGTTTTGGCCTTATAGTATCTCTTTGCTGTGACTTAATAGACAACTTTAGCCTGAAAAAATACTCTGGGAAAGATATTTTTTCAGATCTGAGTTTTCTGGGTCCTAGGACAGTGCCTGGGGCATGATAAATATCAATTACTATCTATTGAATGAATGAATTTTTTGCCTCTGGTCACATCAGAACAACTATTTAAGGATAACCCTATCCTGCTAAGCCTGAAAAAATGAATTGATAAAAAAATTAATCTCTGTCAAGTTATTTTCTATTATTCAGGACTGTTCATTTTAAAGTTAGTGTGTTCATTTGATGCCACTGATGTTTCTGTCTGAGATTTGACAGAGCTAGAGGTCCTGCTGGAAAGCATTGTCTATTTGGAATTGGACAGAGTCTTCATTCTCGAGGAAAGTCTTCTCTACCTTTTTGTCTTTGTAAGAAAATGAGCACCTCATTAACTCAGGAGCCCTACTATCCTTACTGGGCACACAAGGTCAAATGAAGACACATTTGAACAAAAATAGGACCTGTCTGTCTGACTCTGTAAAAGATATTTAAAGAAACTCCCAGGAAGTCTTCATAACCTAGGGTTGGTATTTTGTATGATTTGATTTCAGGATGAAAAATATGGCACTAAATAAAGCAATAACCTTAGGCTACTTTGCACTTTATAGTGTAAAATAGAATATTCACTATATGTGTTACCAAAATCACAATAATTGAACCTACAATGGGCTGCAGCTTTTTTATTCTGTGTGATGCTACAGTGGATTTATATACATATTTAATCAGATGAACTCAATTAGAAGCATAATCTGAGGGAAGAGAAGGTGAATGAAAATTATAATTTCATTTGTGTTTATAATCCTGTCCAACATATAACTCAAGTGTTTATCCTTAAAAAGCATGACATAAGGAACGTAGATCTCTTTTTTGTTTGTTTGTTTCTGGTTGGTTGGTTATGTTTGTTTTTCCTTGTATCATTCCTGATTCCATGTGTGCCTCTTTGAGCATGAATAACACACTGTATCAAATGTGAGTTTAGAGTTTAAGGATTTAGATTTGGGGTCAAGATGGCCCATGAATACAAGGCCAGGACTTCTTACGGGATCCCACAGAACCTAAGTGAGAATGTTGATTGTTGGAACTATGAAGGATGCAATCCACAAAATGACATCTTCCAGTGAGACGTTAGAGATCACTTAGACCTGAACCTCTTTGGATAATCTAGCTCTAAAATTTGAGAACAAGGCTGGGATTTACTTTGAAGGCATACAAATTAATTGTCAGATCAGTATTTTGCAGGTGATAATGTTTCTTTTGCAGAACTCGAGTAGCTGAGTTTGTACTAATCCTAATATAACTACTCCTATGAGCAGAGATTCTCAACAAGGGGCAATTTTACTCTCCAGAGGACATTTGGCAGTGGCTGGTGATATCTTTGGTTGTCACACTGGTGACAGAGTGATGTGGGGTGGGATGATGGAGACCTCTAGTGAGTAGTAGCCAGGGATAGAAAGCATCTTATGGTGCACAGGATAGCTTCCCACAACAAGGAATTATTCAGCCCCAAATGCCCATGATGTTAAGGCTGAGAAAGCCTGCTTTAGATAAATCTTAGTGAATAGCTTAGCAAGACCTGGCCCAACACCAAAGGCAAAGTCTAAAGAATTTTCAAAGTTGTGAGTTTTTCTCTTGGGACCTTTTTCAGATTTATGTGATTAAATCACAAGTCTAAAGTCGATGGTGTTAGTTATTAGCTCTGAACCGGGGAGGTCCTTGAAATCTGCGCAGTTTGGAGCAACTATTATAGAACTGGCAGGCCTAGCCCTTGGTTTCATAAGACCTGCCAGAAAGCCAAGTGCTGGCAAAGTCATCGAGACACTAGCACAGGCTAAAACTGATTGAAGCCACCCAAAGACTTAGTAAGTTTAGATCTTTCTACCAGCTATTTATCTTTGAAGGAAAATTGCCTGACAAGAAATCACAACTGGACACTGGATTCAGCTGCTGGGGACATAGATGAAAGAAGCATCGGAACACCTGTGCCTACTGTATGTTATTGTTCTTTTTTCAGGAATGATTATATATTTTTTTCTTTGTGGCTTAAGTTGCCCAACCACACAGTATAACATTGTCATTAACAGCTGGGACTTTTCAGGCAGATCAATCTAGGTTCCCATCCCAGCTCCATTCCCTGAGCTCTGCTTGTCAGTGAGGTTCTGCTGAGAGCATAGGGCACAGACTTAGGGGAGAGGAGGCATGCAATGAGAGACTGTTTGCAGGGGTGTGAGGAGAACAAGGGGCCGTCAAAGATGGCAAAGCACCCCAAGAAAGCAGCTGGGGGGAGCTGGAAACATTGTTCCCACCTCTATCTTGGTGAGTGACTGGAACTTGGTAAGAGCCATAGCCAGGGCATAGAGAGCATGAGACAGAATCAGTATCTTGACAACTTGTGTCAGACTGGAGCCCATATGCAGGAAGCATGACAAATACGTGAGCCTGTCTGTCCTCCCTTTAGCTGGTCCCTCCCAGGAGCAGGCCCTGGGAAAGGGAGAGGGCAAGCATACACAGGCAGTGCTTCTGTAGAGCTGAGCCTCTTCAGGTACAGAACAGAAAAGAATGGTCTAGGGTGCAACCTGAAAGCCCAGCCTGCTGCATAGTCCTGGCCAAGTGGCTTACCCTCTCTGGCATTAATCTTTACTTCACAGTGCAGATATGGGAACCAAATAAGATGACATAATATGGTTCCTAGCACAGGCCCTGTGTGGAGAAGGCACTTGATATCTAGTAAATTTTATTTCCTCTTCACTTAAGGCCAAGCAGGGCCCAGTGTCCAGCCAGGTCTTGGGAACCAGACGAGGAGGTGATGCTCTGCTTCCAAAGGGATAAAGAGAATGAGATGGTAGGAGTGGGTGTCTGTTCCTGCTAACTTTGGAACAGAGGAGGAGCCAGCTGACATCCTCCGGCCTCACTTCTCCCCTGTTGTGTGATCTGTTCTTCACCTGCCTCAGCAGCCCTTTGTATGCCCAGGATGGACCCAAGGCGCTGCCTCCTTCCCTGGGTTCTCATGTCAGCCAGATCCCATCCTGCCTCCCCAGCCCCTCCTGCTCCTGCAGTGTCCCTTTCTCTGGGATAAAGAATTCCTTTTGATGGCCAAATTCTGGCTTTGGGATACTGTGGGCTTCTTCCTTCCTATTATTTCCTTCACTTTGCATACATGATCTATTCCCATATCCTTTTAATTAGTTAATTTTGATTTTCCCCCTCACCCCTTATATTTCCCTCATCCCAACCTTAAAATCTAGTGTAAATCCCTTTGAATCGGGTCAGAGCTGTTCTAGCCAAGCACATTTTTCTGGTCTTTGCTAAGTGCATTCTGGCGATGCTGAGATCCGTCAGTCTGCTCTCTCGGGCTGTGGGCCAGGAAGACAGAGCCCAGTTGTGGACTCCTTGGATGTTGCCAGGCTCTCCTTGCCATGTCCCCTTTCATTTCCAAACTCATGCCCCACCGCCAGGAAAAGGGCAGCCTGGGCCCCAGCCCTAGTCCTTCTTGCAAGACCCCTTCTCCCTGGCCCAGCCTCCGAGAGGCAGGCAGATCTGGTATCTTCCTTCCATGTGAGGACACTGGGGACAAGTACGTCCTGCCCTGCAGGACTGGGTTTATCGCCATCACACCTGAGCCTGGCATGGAAGTTATGCTTTAGGGTCTTTGCAGGCATGTGCTAGAGAGGGGACGCTGTGCCCCTTGTGGCTGGCCACCTTGGCATGTGTCTTGCCATTGTCTTCCAGCCTTGGCTCTCTGAGGTTTAGCACAGAACCCTCCCCATGGCAAGGTTGAGAGGATTTCAGCAGTTTAAGCAAAATACCTGGGAGCCATTGCTCAGAGGAACCCAGAAGACATGCCCAGCACTTTGTTGCCTTCACATGTGAGCACTGTTCCTCCCCTGGGTGATAATCTGCAAAGGGAAACTCCTGGCATCCAACGTGTTAATCCCTTACCCATGTATCCCTAGGTTTTTGTTTGTTTTCTTCCTTTTGGGAGCTGCCTTGACTGGCATTTGTTTGTTCCTGCCTAGCCTCTTTATCCACAGCACATGCTTTTCCTGGCTGTTTATTCCACACTGACCGGGAGCCTTACCCCATAGCTCGTGAGCACATCTAAGCTGTTACTGCAGGAAGCATGTTTAACCTGTGACAGGTGTAGGTAAGGCTTCTTGCAGACAGAATGAAACATGGCTGCTGTCTACCTAAAGCAGCCATCACTGCCTTTAACATAAAGTCCCAGGTCCTGCTCTTGGCACAGAAGTCCTGCTATCTCAGCCCCAGATGACCCTCCCACTCCTCTCATTTTCTGAGCTCCAGCCACACTTTCATTTCCTCAACAACTTATGTACTTCTTGTCTCTGCCTGTGCTCTTCTCTCTGGCCAGAACATTCTCTCAATCACCTTCACCCCTTTAATTTTTTCTCATCCTTAGAGACTATTTAAATGTCATTTTATCACAGAGACTAATACATCCCCTCCAGGCCCTCGCCATACCTTCCCAGGGCACTGTGTTTTTGACCTTAGAACATAGATCCCTTTAATAAGTGTCTTTATATTGTGTCTGACAGGGGTGGAGAGGCTGGGATTTCCTTGTGCCCATTTGTAGTTTGGCTCACCTGCCTTTGCCATGCAGAGGCCTTGGCAGGATGTTTAGGGTCTCTTCTCTATGCCCCTGTGTAGCTTCCAAGATGCCAGTTCAGGGTCTTTCTGGGACATTGGTGTATGTGTCACCACTGACAGCACTGTTGAGCTGGAGAAAGGTTCCTTACCCATTGGGACTAGTATTAGCCGGGAGTTGTAAACCCTGTTGTTACTCCTAGGTGTTGACAAAGATCTTAGTTCCCTGTAGACTACAGACTCAGCATGGTCCCTTCCGTGTTCTGGGGACTCTGAGGGTGGATGATACTTTTCCCTTATCTGTCCACAGGTCAACTGTCCTAGCTTAGGGATAGTGACTCAAAAGGAATGGTGGTGGGTATGTGGAAGGGCTGTTGGTTACGTACATCCTGATGAAATAGGAGGAGGAAGGAGAGGAAGAACATTCTGGAATTCAGTCTAGTATCTCTGGTCCATCCTGGGTGCTTCCTATTGAACAGAACTCTCAGGAACTTTGTGAGTTGATGCTATCCCAAAGCCATACTGGCGACTCTGAGATGTGAAGTGAGGTGTGGCCCTCAGGGAACTTTTGCCCTTATTGTCTCCATGTTTGATGAAGACGGAGAAGGCTCTACCATGGAGTCGGGATGCTCCCACTAGGCTCTCTGTCACTGTCTCCCATGTCTAACCATATATCACTGTGACCTCTATAGATGGGGTTTTGTTTAATGTCCTGTGCCCATAGACACAGGGTGAGCTCTCTGAAGGCAGGGGATGTGTGAGAGGTTAGAAGATATAAGGGTTCAGGTCTTGTCAGGAACAAGCTCCCACCCTCATCTGTGTGTGTTCTTGTTTATCTCCTTCACTCTTAATCTTTATTTTACTTAATTTGAATGTGTGTGAATATTACTTGTTTGTCACTAGGACAACCTTACATGCCACAGCTTTGCAGTCAGACCTTGTGGATACTGAGTCATGTGTTCTAGGCAGGAGGTACATTTGGAAATGACTACCTCCCCAGCAGTCATGAGGGGAAAAAATCACCCATCACCCACTGTTTCCACTGTTTTTTGGGTGGCTTTTGTGTTTTTTGTTTGTTTGTTTGTTTTTGGGTTTGTTTGTTATGTTTTTTGTTTGTTTTTGTTTTGTGTGTGTGTGTGTGTGTGTGTGTGTGTGTATGTATGTGTGTGGTATTGGGGAATTGAAGCCAAGGCCTCAGGCATGCTTTTTGCAAGTGCTCAACCACTGAGCCATACCCCTAGCCCATTTTTTACTTTGTATTTTGAGTCAGGGTCTCGCTAAGTTAGGCAGGCAGTCTCTGGTCTCCAGCCTGTGATCTCCTGTCTCTGCCTCCCCAGTCACTGGGATTACAGGCATGCACCACTCTGCTGCCTCACTCACTGTTTATTACCAGAGTTCTAACAGACTAGAATCTGGCATCCATCCCAAATATACAGATTAAAGAGGTGAGTACTAGTGAGAAGCAGAGAAAGGAGACTTAATCAATGCACACATTGGGACAAAGAACAGGTAAAGGGGTCCAGTGACCCCAAGTCTATTTTCAGGGAACTGACATGAGCTTTAGGTTTAAGTAAAGGAACAATTAGGGCAGGGGGACAGGAGGTGTGCATAACTAAGTAGTCCTGGTCAGAGTGTGGTGTGAGTGGTCACTATCTCAGTTCTGCTTCTGCAAGATGGTCCCAAGAAGTTGTCACTATCATTGCTTGGGAGAGCAATCTGGTTCCCACAAGATGATGACTCTTGTCCAGGCTGAGGCCTCACCATCATAAATAACTGTCCTTATTGTGGGGATGGTGAGTCCTTCAAGGCTCCCCATTACTTGATGGTAGTTTCTGTCCCTTGTCAAAGAGATGTTTGTCAATCCATCCTGTTCTTCCTAGAATCCAAGGTGACTACAGAAGGTGACTTAGGAGGAAACATTAAGAGGTAAAATAGAGCCAGAGAGGGACAAAATGGAGTTAGGCCATGACCAATGTGCTCCTTCAGTTTTAGTTACTTTGTGGGGCCAAAAGAGGAATCAATGCTTTTTAGCAAGAGCACTTTCTAAGTGCCTGGTGTTTGGAATCACAGATTTACATGTCTGATTACATGAAGTTAGGCTCTAACACATCAGGGTTACCTTGTAGTTTCTTCCCAACAGTGGATGGGTTTTCCCCCCTGTCTAGGCAACCTTGGGCCAATTGGGGTTGAGTCACTGTCTGAGTCTTGTGTGTTAAGTGGAATGAGACAGAACAAGGGTCCATGCATGCTGAAGTCAAGCAGCCATCAATCATGGATGCTCCCTAGTCTGCCTGCCTAGCCTCTGGGAATGGCAAGTGGACTGGCTCTCTCTTCTGTAGACAGAGCCATGGGGAGGCACTCTCGCCAGTGTTCCCCAGATGCTCGCCCATGAAAACCCAAATGCATGCCACATGCTGGGCTGTTGGAAGCACATTTTCATTTTGATGTGGCTATTCTGAAGTAAGTGTGTGCAGACACATATGCTTTCTGTCAACCAAATGATGATGCTGCCGTTGCTCAAGCTCTGCTCTTGCCATGCTTGTAAAGCTAATGGGGTTTTGTATCTCTTTGCTAAATACTGTATTATCAAATGAAAAAGAAATTACCATAAAAATTCCTTCCACACCATAGGGGACTTTTCTGAAAGGCATGTTCACTCCTTCCCATGATGTAGCCCAATTTCTGCTTTTAAGGAAAAGAGCACAACATGGCTCTACTCCTGCCTGCAAGTTGACAGCGCTGTTTGGCTTCTTTCTGCTACTGCCAGCCCTGGCATCTTTGGAAACTGTGCCATCACATTACCTGTCCATACAGACTTCCCTCTAGAGACAGCCCTCAAGCCACAGTGGGCCTTTGCTGCCCCATCCCCTCCCCACAGGCTCTTGGGAAGCAGTACCCACTGCTGGAAGAATCCCCAGAGAAAAGGCACACCAGGGAATGAAGCTTCCAACAGGCCCAATTCCTACATGAAGGGCCCTGTAGGGATTCCCATGAGGGTGCCTTGGTGATTGGAAACCACCCAGGACCACAGGGAAAGGCTGAGGAGGAGTGCTACCCTCAGTGAATGCTGGCAAAATGGTTTCTTCCTGGCAAACCAAGGGCAGCTGGGCCCTGTACTCCAGGAGGACTGAGTTTTCCTCCTCCACAACAAGGCCAGGGCCAGGCTCCCTGAGGAGCTAAGCCGCCTTCCCCCATCACTAACCATTCCCATACCTCAGCCAGCAGGCTGCCACCACAAGGAAAGATGCCTGATCTCTTGTTCCTGAGGGGTCTGGGCAGGTCCCTTCCAGTTCCTGGTACATGCAGATCCTGCCTGAATTTCTTTATCACTTTTGAGCAGTTTGTAACTAGAGCCAAAGCTCATATTCCTAGAGTATGCTGCCAGGATTCCAGCAATGTCACTCTGCCCAGCCCAGGGGTGGTACCCTCAGGAGTGACCCCTCCTCTGGACTGTAGGCATGGCAGTTGGCTCAGAGGTTTTTTATTCTCAGTTATATTTCCACCTACCCGGAGCTCCCAGCTGAGAGCTTTGCACAGCAAAAACACACATAAGCCAGACTGAGCCCTTTCTCTGCTCCCTGCAGGAGCACATGAGTGAGGATGTACCATTTTATCCTGGGACAGGGATTGAGTCTCTAGTATTTGTGGGTTTACAAATAGTCCTGCACCCATGAGTGCTTCTTGTAGATAGTTTCCAAAATCACGGTCTGACCCTACATTATGAGCAAACATAATCGAGGCAGAAGGCGATGGGCCTCATTGGTTTAGCCACTGATTTCAGAAAATAGGCTGCTCTTTGCATTTCATCTTGATTCACTGTGGCTTTAGTTACTCTTTCCCTGAAGAAGCACAAGGACCATGTATTCATATTTTATTACTGCATGACAAATGACCACAAATATATTGATTAGAAATAGCTCTCACAGTTTCCAAAGGTCAGAAGTTCAGCATAGTTCAACTGAGTTCTTGGCCTTGACTATCATGAGGCCAAAATCAGGCTTGTGGGCAGCTGAGCTCTGGTCAGGAGGCCCTGTGATGAGTCCTCCTCCAAGCTCAGGGTGTTGGCAGAACCCGGTGCATTCCACTTGTAAAACAGAGGTCCCCATTTCTTGTCAGCTGCCAGCCAGGGTTCACCTTCAGCTTCCAGAGGGTACCCACATTCCCATCACATGGTTCCCTCCACCGTGAAATCCATCAGTATGTGTGGGCTCCATCTCATCCTTCTAATCTCTCTGACTTCCTTTTCTGTTGCTAATTAGAAATCTGATTTTAAAAGGCTCACAAGCTGGGCGCAGTGGCACAGGCCTGTAATCCCGGCAGCTCAGGAGGCAGAGGCAGGAGGATCGCAAGTTCAAGACCAGAGGCAGTCTGAGTAACTTAGTGATACCCTGTCTCAAAAAGTAAAAAATGGGCTAGGGGTGCAGCTCAGTGTTCCAGCACTTGCAGAGCATGCAAGTGTGAGGCCCTGGGTCCAAACTCCAGTACCTCAAAAAAATAAAATAAAAATAATATAAACCTCACTTGATTGAATCTAGCCCATCTAATTAATCTCCATATTTTAGAATCAACTAACTTGGGACTTCCATGCTGTCTTCATGGTCCCCCCACAGCAGTACCTCCATCAGTACTTAACCAAATAACCAGGGAACAGGAATCTTGAGGCCATTTTTAGACTTCTACCCACCACAGGGCAGCACAGAAAAATCATCCTCACACCCATTCTCACCCTTTACAAGAACCTCAGGAAATCCCTGTTGTCAATGTAATCTTCACTCTTGTCTCCAGCAGTGAGTGTTGTGGATCCTGAGCCCAATCCGGAAGCAGAGAGGGGGCAGGTTGCTGATGAAGCCAACCAGGACGTAGCCTCTGCCCAGGGGGTACTGGAGAGTGAAGGCGAGCCGGCACCAGAGCAAGAGCCTGAAGAAAGAACCTCCCTTAGTGAGAAGGAGAGGCAGAACGAGGAGGTGAACGAGAGGGACAACTGCTCGGCCTCTAGCATCTCATCCTCCAGCAGCACGTTGGAGAGGGAGGAGAAGGAGGACAAGCTCTCCAGAGACAGGGCAACTGGTAAATAAACCCTTTCTCAATCTGCACATCCCAGGCAAGCCAGGCGTAGATGGCCTGCTTTGCTAGAGGGACTGTCCATATAGGCTGGCCTCTGAGGTGACCTGTGGGGGCAGCTCACTCCCCCAACCTTGTCTCCCATTGTCTGGAGAGGAGGAATGTGACCACACTGTCAGCCAGCCAGCAGCCTCCTGGCAAAAAGGGCCCAAATAATGAGAACTTATTCTGAAAGAAACTCCTCAAAAAGAAACTCCTCATTTCCCTCTATTTGTTTAATTGTTGATCATCATAATTATGAGTCTACAGCCATACCACCCTGGCATTTGATCCCGCCTGATCTCAGAAGCTAAGCAGGGTCAGCCTGGTTGTTGTTGGATAGGAGACCACCTGGGAATACCAGATATTGTAGGCTAGGGAGAAGGACCTGGAAATCCACTCTCAAAACAATCTGCCATTGAAAACCCTGTGAATAGCAGAGAAGCACTGACAATAGTGACAGACATGGCACAGTGTTGAGGAGTATTTCTCTGTTGTACATAGTGTCACTAGGAGTTGGACCCAAATTGATGGCACCTAACAACAACAACAATCATAATTATAGCCTTTTGCAGTTTCAATTTAAGTTAAGAGGCGTGTCATGTTGTCATCTACTCCATTAAAAGATTTTTAAAATAAAGTATGTTAAATCATGATGACCAAACCATTCAGACTAGAATAGATTTATTAAATGAATTAGATGGGTATTTCTAAAATGTGCGGTTCATGGTGTTTAGAGGTGAATTTGATTTTATTACGCTGGAATATACAGAAATTAAGTAATTTCATACATTATACTTAGGCACATTCTTTCCTTTGGTACAACACACATACTTTTCCCCATAGAATTGTAGTTTTTCAGTATTACACCTGCTATTCATTCAGTTCACCTGTGAGTGGGGACTTCATGGTTAGGGACCAAATGGAATTCTAGATTGTAAATTTTGCCCCCAGGGACCTCACAAGGGTTTGGGGAGGTACCACAGAGAGTTATAAAAATTGCATATAATTTATATGGTCTGTGATATCAGAGTTTACTTTTCCTACCCATGACTTGTGTGCTGTCAAGGTGGTAGATGCTGCCCGTATCGTCTAACACTCCTCATCAGTGGAGTCAGGGATTATGGCTAACCTTCATTAAGCCACATAGAAGGGGCATATGCTGAAGTCCCAAGGCTCCACAAGGACTTGCCAACTAGTGTCATGATTTATGCATGGCTTGTTAGTTCCCAGATTGAAGATACATTGTTTTTGAAGCACAGAAGCATGAATGAAAGTTGAATTAATAAAATCACACTGTGTCCCAATGGATCTGTCAATGGCTTAGTCTAAAATAGTGACCATTGTAGTTTTTCCCAGTTAGCATATACTATTAGATTTTATTCTCTATATGACTAGTCATTTGTTGTTAGGTGCATTGAGTCAGGTCTGACTCATAAGACCCTACAGGGTTTTCAATGGATAATTGTTTTGAGATTGTTTAGGAATGGAGTGGACTGCCAGGTCCTTCACCCATTTTTGTCGTGCTAGGGATCAAACTCAAGGCCTCAGAGCACACACAGCAGCATAATGAAAAACAGGACCAAAAGGTTTTGTTAGCTTATCTTAGAAATTATTGCACTGAAAATCTTGCATCTTTAGTTGAAGATATATGTGCTAAGAAGTATTACGTATATTGATATTTACTTAATTTCTTTCAAAACCAAATTAGAGTTAGTCTCCAAGTTCTAACATATTATTCACATTTAAGAATTATGAATAATGTCATAATTATGAGCTATGGTCATAATACCAGTTGTAGGGTAAGTCTTCTTGATCATTTTGGTCTTAAATGATATTTCATACATTATGAATAGATTTATAAATTATTCATCATGTCTGGGTTAAGCAGGCCTAAAACCTATCAACAAGTTGGCTTGGTAAAAATAAAACAGAACTTTCCTTGGATCAGATTGTGAATATCCTTCCAAATAAGGACAACTTTCCAAATATGGAGACTCTGTTTCCAGTGAAGAGCCATTGACTTTCTACCAAAGTGGGTGGTGTCCAAGTGTCCAGAGTCACTGTACACTTGGGGCTTCCAAGTAATTTCTCTGCTTCACTCCTGTGTTGTTAATTGCTACAGCTTATCAGTTCCTAAAAAGTCCTACCACTCACAGGTTCCTTCAGCAGCTGAGTCAGGACAGCTATGACATAATAGCTTTTGCTTTTCAAAATATTCTCAGTTAAAGCAACTTTAGAGACAGTCAAGATTACTCCCAATCTTATTTCTAATGATTGTGTCTGTTCCTAAAAACTGAGTTTTTAGGGCCTGAAAGATATTCAACCTATTCTAGTTGGGTGTTTCTGGTTTCCTTTGTTTCATGTGTCCTTCTCTGTGGCATTAGTGTGAGAGATTTTATCCTAGAATTCACTATACTTTGTTATAATGACATGAATAATTGTCCTTTGTTGACCCTTGAATGTCAGCTCTGTGAAGATAGAGATGTCTGGCTTGTTCATTGTGAGCCTTCACTTTCTAGCTGTGTGCCTAGAAAATAGTAGGGTCTCATTAAAATATCAATAAATGAATGAATGAAGAGGGGCCTGGCCCCCTACCCCTTAATGTCAGTGGAGCTGAACCTCCATCCTCACCTGGCATAAATAAGGTGAAATAATGGAATTGGGGTAGGACTGGTACACTGTGTTCTCCCTAACCCATAGTCAAAGGAGCCTGATAGAGAGCCGAGCCTCCACCTCCACTGGGAGGCAAGGATGCAGTGTGAGTCAGTGGCCCAGTGTCACCAGGAAGTTGCCTGTGGGCAACTGAACTTCTCTCCTACTCATGTGAAGTGAGGCTGTGTGAGTCAGCACTCTCACAGGAGTGGTGACAGCATCACGCACAAGGGAGCTGGACAGCTACCTCCCTCAAGGCCTGTGGGCTACACCTAGAAAGGGTGAACACCTGCTGAAAGAGAAGGTTACATAGGATCCAAAGGCTAGAAAATACATCCAAAATAACTAGGACACAACTGAAAATCATTCATCATATCAAGTACTGGGGAGATCACAATGTGAATGGGAAAAGACAGATGCCAACACTGAGATGAGCCAGACATTGGTATTATGTGACAAGGATTTGAAACAGCTTCACCAACTCAAGAAATACATGAAAAAAGTAAAACATTTTAACAAAGAAGTAGAAGTTTTGAAAGAGGCTAGAAAGAAACATGTCACCAATAGGGTAACCAATTCTAGTGACAGCTAGTGGCTCATCTATAATCAGGGAAGGCCAGTGGGAAGAGGCACAGCATTTTGTAAGTGTGAAAATGTGTGTGTATTTACATATATATGCACACATATACATAGACACATATACATGTGCACACACACATATATACATTATAGCCTGCAGCCATGACACTGTGGCATCAGATCCCATCAGATCTTGGAAGCTATGGAGGGTCAGACCTGGTTAGTACTTGAGTGGGAGACCGCCTGAGAACACCAGATACTGTAGGCTTAGGAGAAGGACCCAGCAACTCACTCCCAAAAATCAATCTGCCATTGAAAACCCCATGAACAGCAGAGAAGCATTGATGATAGTGTTTTGCCTGTTGTATGTAGGATCGCTATGAGTCGGACAGCAACTTGATGGCACCTAATAACAACAACGTACAGTATACATTGTTGTTTGTTATCAGGTGCCCTCAAGTTGAGTCTGTCTCATAGTGACCCTATACGCAACAGAACAAAACACTCTCTAACATTGTGCTATGCCTAGCACTACTGTCAGTATTTCTCTGCTATTTATAGGGTTTTTAATGGCAGATTGTTTCAGGATTGTTTTGGGAGTGGGATACTAGGTCCTCCTCCTTAGCAAGCAGCACCTGGTGTTCCCAGGTGGTCTCCCATCCAAAGACTAATCAGGCTGACACTGCTTAGCTTCCAAAATCAGGCAGGATCGGATGCCAGAGTGCTACCACGAATTCTGTACCCAGAAAAGGTATGCTTTTAGAATGAATGGAAAATAAGGGATTATTAGTGAAGAGAGCCTAAGAGAATTTGTCACTGGTAGGGCTACCCTTAAAGTAGGTGGAAGAATGTCCTTTGAGCCAAAAGGAAGTAATGACAGAAGGCTTGGAACTTTACAAAGGGTAGAACATCAGAGTTGGTAGAAATAGAGGCAAATAGACTGTCTCCTCAGAGGCTTCAAATCATATTTGAATGTTAAAGCAAAAATTATAATTCCATCTGACATAGTATTTTCTGTTTACAGAAGAAATAGTTCAGATAACTTAAAAAGCATGGAGGGTAGAAGAAACTATGGAACTAAAATTTCTACACTTCATTCAAAGTGGTAAAATATCAATACTAGTAGACTGGAATAAGTTAGTGTAGATATTACAATACCTAGAGTAACCACTAAGAAAATTATATGAAGTCATGCACTTTAAAACACTATTAAAATAAATTTCTAAAAAATGTTTAAGTAACTCCCAGAAAACCAAGAAATAAAGGGAAAATGAAATAAAGGGAACAAAAGCAAAAAAAAAAAAAAATGGCGGACATAAACCCTAACATTTCAATAATTACTTTACATTAAAAGGCAGATTAAAAGAGTAGACTTTTTAAAAAAATCAACAGTTATATGCTGTCTATACAAAACTCTTCAAACATAATGACATAGGAAGATTGAAAGTTAAAGATTGAGAAATGATACATCATGCAAACAAAGAACAGTCGGAGTGATCATATTAGTATCAGATGATGGTAGACTATAGAGCAAAGGAAATTATTCAGGGCAGGAATCATACTATAAAATTATAAAAGAAGACATAAATGAGTGAAAATAATAGACAATAAAATTAGCACTTAAAAAATTACCTGAAGTACACTCTTTTCCCTGTTGCTAAAATAAAAAAGGCCAGCATTTCTCAAGCAATGGAGAAAGAATAAGGATGCCTATTGAGAAAGATTCAGCTGCTTATCTGTCACAGTCTCTTGAAGAACCAAGTTGGTGTGGACCAGGATTGTGACAAGAGGTGATGAGAAAATTGGCCTTACTCTTGATATAACATGAAGGTTTAGTTAACAAGATGCCTTGCTATATTGGATGTGGGGGCTGGAAAAACAGGAGTCAAAATTGGAATTGGCAGTTAGATGGATAAAGTTGCCATTGCTGAGATAGCAAACCATTGCAGGAGAAGCAGCTTCAATGAGAGGTGAGACCAGAAGAACGGTTTATGGATGGTACCTAAAGCCCTGAGACTAAATGAGGTGAAGACTACAAGAGTGAGTATAGATGTAGAGATGAGTTTAAAGCTAAAGGTAAGGAGGAACCCACAAAGGAGACTGGGAAGGAACAGCCAGAAAGAAGGAAGCAAACCAGGTGAGCATCAGTGTTGTATCCTGGAAGGATGTGAGTGAAGGAGGAAGGAATGATTAAGACTAATAAGGCAGGAAAGTCACTTCATCACCTGGAAAGGAACAGCCCTGAAGGGTGGTGGGTGCAAAAGCTGCATTCATCTGGGTTCTAGACATAAAGAAATCAAAGCAAAATGACTCTCAGAAGGAGTATTACCTTAAAGGAAAGGAGAAAAGTTGAGTTGAAGGTAGAGATGGGAGAGAAGTCAGATTGAGGGTTGCCACAGGTTAAGAGGCCATGTCCTGGGGTTCAGGTGCAGGTGGGAGCCTGGAGGTAGAATGGAGGCTTTAGAAGATCTCTTCTAAATTCATCTGTTGAGCTGGTTGAGCTTGGGCACCCCTGAGGGTGAGATGGGTGGGAAATTTAGGAGCAGAGCATAGAAAGTCACCCAGGAGAGGGAATGGAAGAGACTATCAGGCAGTCCCCTGGAGATGAGTGATGATGAACATGAAATGCAGCCAGCATCATGGCTTGTGTGGTGCAGAATCAGGGCAATGACAGAGGTAACCTTATAGCCCCTCCAACGTGCCCTCAGCCAGGGAAGTACTTCTCTGCCTCCCCTTGTCTAGTTAGGACAGGGGCCCCTTGGCTGCCCTGTGGCAGAGTAGATCCTGACCAGCTTGCCATGGAAGGGCAGGAAACATGAGAAAATTTCTCCTATATCCCAGGTGAGAGCCAGGAGCAGTCATACCTGGAAGGGTCCTGGGTCCTGAAGGAGATCATCAGCCATGACCACCTTCTGCTTTGATTTCTACACTTCAGTGTCTCCTCTGAAGTTCTCATGTTGTATAGTTGGTTCTCTCATGGAATTGAGGCCCCCTGGCCCTGTTCTCATTTTTTTCCTCCTATGTACTTTCAGGCTTGTGGTCCTCAGGCATACAGGATGTGGGTGTAAATGGACAGTGTGGCGACATCCTCACCAACAAACGGTTCATGCTGGACATGCTGTATGCCCATAACAGAAAGTCCACGGATGATGAGGAGAAGGGCGAGGTTGAGACCGGGAGGACCGAGCAGGAGGCGGAGGCGGTGGCCAGCCTTGCCACCAGGATATCCACGCTGCAAGCCAACTCCCAGGCCCCAGATGAGAGCATCAGGAGGGTGGATGTTGGCTGTTTGGACAACCGGGGCAGCGTGAAAGCATTTGCTGAGAAATTCAACAGTGGGGACCTGGGGAGAGGTTCTGTCTCTCCTGATGCTGACTCCAATGACAAGGTTCCAGAAGCTGCGCCTGCGCAACTGAAGACCGAGTCTGATTACATCTGGGACCAGCTCATGGCCAATCCGAGGGAGCTCAGAATCCAAGACATGGATTTCACCGACCTGGGGGAAGAGGACGACATTGATGTCCTGGACGTGGACCTGGGTCACAGGGAGGCCCCTGGGCCACCTCCCCCACCCCCACCTACCTTTCTGGGTTTGCCACCTCCACCCCCTCCACCCCTATTGGACAATGTGCCTCCCCCTCCAGTCCCCAGTAATTTATTGGCTCCTCCTCCTCCAGTGTTCAATGCTCCTCAGGGTTTAGGGTGGTCCCAGGTCCCCAGGGGTCAGCCCGCATTCACTAAGAAAAAGAAAACTATCCGTCTGTTCTGGAATGAAGTCCGGCCCTTTGAGTGGCCATGTAAGAACAACCGACGCTGCAGAGAATTCCTGTGGTCGAAACTGGAACCCATTAAGGTGGACACTTCCAGACTGGAGCATCTGTTTGAGTCTAAATCAAAGGAACTATCTGTCACAAAGGTAGGGCTGGGCTTCTTGATTTGCAGCAGGGGTAGGTCTGAAGACATTTGTTCTGTATAAAACATCCTACTGAGTGTTGCTTTGACTATTTGGCGAGAAGTTCACTGGTATAGAAATTTTTTAAATACTTGTGATTCAGATATATTCCAGTTTTAAAGTAGGCTAAAGACCATTTTCTCAGGAATTTGGGGTATGAGAAAGTACTTTGTGAAGTAAAATGTAGAGTGAACATGTAAGAGCTTATGATCATGAGTCACTTCTAACTCCTCGTATTGTGCCATCCATTAATCGATTTTGGGGTCAACTAGAAAGTTGCCTGAGTTGGGCTCCCTGTCCTAACAGTTGGGCACCAGCTCTGAATCCAAGACTATAGTATGTGCAGCATTCCCAGGACAAGAGTGCCCTTCAACCAGAAGGTACTTGTCACTGTTGTATGAGGCTGAAAGGCCAGGTAGGGAGCTGTAATCCATCAATCTCCTTTTAAAATCCATGTCAAGGTTCTTAAATTACTTGCTGCTCTGTGCCTGTTTGTGTTTACTGTGGTGTCTTTTTTTCCACTCAGTCTCAGTGAGGACATGAATCTGAATCACTTCCAGCCTTAGGAATCCCCTCAAGTCAGAATTAAAGCTTCCTCAGATGTAAATTCAAACTTCTGAGATCTAATGGGAAAAAAATCATGCCTGGTCATGCTTGGTCAGTCCTGCCTTTCACCCTTTGCCCTATCCAGAAATGCCCAAGAAGGTAGTGTTGGACGCCCACTCTTGGTGTGCCTGTGTCCTGATGTTTCCACACTGGTACCAGGTGACCCTAGGCCACTCTCTTGCCTCAATCTTGTTCTTATATTCATCCTGCCATTTGAGTACAGACCAACTGGGAGAAAGACAGCAGGCTGTGGTTACCAGGACTTACCCTCGAGTTGCCTTTTTAATACTACACTTAACCCACTGACCTGATTGGCCAGTGTCCTCCCTTGTGGCTCCTTTGGTTAGCTGTGCTACTTGGCTTCTTGTGGTTGCTCATCCCCTTGGAGGTTGCTGGGGAGGTGCTGCCCCTTGGCTTGGAGGTGGGAAAAATGAAAAAGAGTAATGGTTTGGCAGTGAAGGCATTTCTGATTTCCTTTTTTTAAAGGAAATGACAAGATTAAGTTTCCTTAAGAAGACCTAAAATGAATGGTTCAGCTGATTCCTCCCACCCACACCCACACCCCCACACACACATACTTTCATTCCTCTATGGCTGATTTGGTTGGTGAAAAGATTTGGCTTTTGTCTTCTTCATAGCCCAAGGTTCCACTCTTACCTGAAGTAGATAATATCCTCTTAAAATGCTGTAATGTCTTGCTAATGGATAAATGCTTGCCTAGTTTTTATAAAATGGGGACATGAGCAAATAACATACAGTTAGCTTTCTTACTTGTGGGTTCCTCATCTGAAGGTTTTACCAACTGCAAACAAAAAATATTTTTAAAAATGTGTGTCTGTACTGAATATGTATAGAATTATTCTTTATTCTTATTACCTAAATAGTACAGCATAACTAGATGCAGAGCATTTGCATTGTATTAGTTAACATAAGTAATCTAGAGATGATTTAAAGTATACGAGAGGATGTGTATAGGTTATAGGCAAACCCTGTGCTATTTTATATAAAGGATTTCAACATCTGGGGATTATGGTATCCTCAGGGGTTCCTGGATCCAATCGTTTATGGTTACTGAGGGACAACTATACTGAAAAGTTTACCAAATTGATTCCAGAATGTTCTGCAATGAGATCCAGGAACCTATACGTTTGCTTTTTAGACTAAGAAATGTTAGCAGGAGCTAATTTACAAAATGTTACAAAAAGGTGAGAATGCAAATTAGGAATAAAACATCACATTGGAGAGGTGGATCCACTTTGTATGTGTTACTAATTCAGATATAATCAATTTCATTTGTTTCTAATCATTTTCATAAAACATAGCTGTAAACGGCCACTTCTGAATTCTGGATTATGAAAAGTTTTTCATTAAACAAAATAGACTGCAACAAAAATGAAGTAGACTTCACAAGACAACACAAAGGGAATTGGTTTTAGTTTCCATTGGAAAACTAACACCAGACTAGAATTATAGGGCATGGTTGTGATCATCCAAGTCAGTCTCAAACAAAGATTCATAAGCCAGATCCAAGGCTGGAGTGACCACTTAATGAATATGATAAGAACAGAAAAATGTGCTTTAGGATTCCTTTGAAAATAGTTTCTTAAATAAGGTCTACTTTTCTCTCTCAGCAGGAAACATACACACACACACAACGCACACACGTTTTGAGTAATATGAGTTTCATTGTGTTTTGTGAATCCAGATAGAAATCTTGTGCTAAATTCTATCAGGTTATATTAATGCTGCTGTTCTGACATGTGGTGAACCACACAGGAGATAGTTGAAGTGATCCCAGAGACAGATGTCAGGGCAGAAAGCCCTGGAGTGTCTGGACTTGACACCATACTGAGGAGCCTCAGGAAATGGCCTCCCAACCTTTGTGACTACTTAGGGTCAGCAAAATCTCTGCAACTCCCAAAGGGCACCTTCTTAATCCCAAGTTACCACCTAACCAAAACAAGTGCAGAGTAGAACAGGAGACCAAAAAGAAAAGGACTTAGTTTCCACTTTGGAGACCTGTTTGTATCTTACTCTCTTGAGTTCATTAGACTTATTGTGAGGGGAGAGCTTGTGCTGGTTAGTTGTCATAAAAACCAACCCAAACAAACTTATAGGAGAAGACCCTTATTAGGAGCTCACAATTAGAGAATCAGTCCATAATGGTGGCAGAGTAGACATGGAGGCAACAGTAGGGCCTGTGTTAAATGACCTCATAGCATGGTGGACCAGAAACAGAAAGGGACCTGGGATGTGAGTCCAGGGTAAAAACTTCCAAAGGCCTGCTCCCCCCACCTCCCACTTCCCACCTCAGGAGCTACTTCGGCAAAGGAAGAATACCACTACCAAGTTTCATAACTTCCCAGAACAGCACCACCAGCTGGGGATCAAATGTTAAAGCACATGGCATTTGAGGGACACTTTATATTCAAACCATGACAGAGCTCCAGAATGGACTTGGAGAAATGTGTTTAACTTTACCCTAAACTTTCATAATATATTAAAAACTATTAGCAGTGACTTTTAAAAGCAGATTTGGAAATAATTTAACTGGCCAAGGGATAATCCTCAGCCTGGGTGATTTTTTAAAGCATCTCAATGTCTGTAAAGTTCAACCAAGGTTGTGCATTAATTACGGATTTAAAGTGACAAATGAGGGCTGCGAATATTGCTCAGAGATAGAGTGCTTACCTAGCATATGCAAGGCCCTGGGTTTGATTCTGAGCAGAACCAAACCACAATAATAATAACAACAACAACAACAACAACAATAATAATAATAGTAGTAGTAGTAGTAGTAACAGTAATAGTAAAAAACAGTGACAAATGAGGCACCAAAGGAATATTGCAGTTCTACCACCACCTTCCACAGCAAGGCTCCTTCTTGATTTATTTTCCTGAGAAGAGAGAAAAGCCTGCCCACACTATATTCAAGTTCATGACATGAAGGAATATGCTATTTTAGTTAACATCAACCTCAGAATCCCTGAACTCTACCTGGAAATGTCAAACAAAACCTTTGATGACAATTACATCAGTGCAGTTAGTAACTAAGTTTCACATAAGTCTCCTGGCTAGAGTGATAAACTAACATGAAATAGCTGTTTAATCATTGGCCTCTGTTATCAGAAACTCAAAGAGTAAATATGGGAAATTAATACCACTCTTCCTTAACAATAAGGCAAGCCAGTTCTGGCAAGAAATTTTATTTTTAACTAAAGGTTTCTCAGCCTTTATTTGGACTCAGTTATTTGGGTTTTGTTTCTTGGTGTTTTGCCTTAATGCCTTGCTGTGTATCTCTCCATCTCCAATCCATAGTTATGTCATCGTTGTGACATTTGTATCTCTGCATCCTTGTAACTGTCACTTTCTCAACAGACAGTTTTCAAAATATCCTGTGACATCACTCCTTTGGCAATGGCCAGGGAGTGAGGAGGAATTATTTAGCATTCCTCTAACTTCTGCCTTGCTGAGCCAGACCCAGACCCAGGGACCCCAACAGTGATGCAAAGTAGCATTTGTAGAGGTCGTTCCCCTTTCATGGAATAGGTCTCAAACTTAGCAGTATTCTCCAAGACCCTCAGAGTTCTCCAAATAAATCATGTCCCTAGTCTTTCTTCTATTTTTAATGAAAACACCTTCTCGGGCAACAAGTTCTATGTGTTGAATGCTCACTTTTTAAATAGTTCATTCTCTGTTCCTAGTAAATTTACTCTTTTAAGAATTCATAGGGATGATCCATTGTGCCAGCATTCCAGAAAACTTTAAGCTTAATGACTACTGTGTATTATTGAAAGTTGCCTTTGCATCTTTTCCCAACTGCTGCCTGAATCCTCACCTTGCTCTTTTCCAAAATTGAATGCCTAAAAGGAAGGTAAGGTCTTTCCCTTTGCCCTAGGATATTGACTGAAATTGAGTTGTTATCATGTTTGCTTGGTCACCCTCCCTCAGTAATCAACTCTGAGTCCTTATGCAAGGGATATTGTCATGCTAATCCTCTGAAAGAACTTGTGGTCCCATGCTGCATATTTCTGGCTTAACCTGAGTATCTTGCTTAATCTATCCTAGAAAATATTGCTATTGCCATGTGTGACTTTCTGCCTCTTAGAGTGAACTTGCAGGGTCCTGTCTTGAGGCTGCTGGTTCTAGAGAGTAGATTCTTAACCCAGGTTACCAACTACCAGGTAAATTTGGGGCTGCAAAGAACAATCACAGCCTTCCCCTAAACCTGGGCTGATAGCAGTTGGTGCTTAGGTTGGCTACCTCCTCTGTGCTTTGCAGAAGTCCTGTAACTCTTTGGCCCTTGGGTGATGTCCACTTGAAGCCTCATCCTAGAGGGGCTTACCTCTGTCTTCCTGCAGACTGGACCCATCACCCTCTTGGACAACTTGAGAGAAACAAGCTGAGTTACCTTAAAGACCATTTTCTTGTCCCTTCTCCTTAAGAGTTCTCTGGAACCCTGGACACAGCGGGTAACCCCCACCTCTTATCAATCTCAGCTGTCTACACCCCTGCTCATTCTCTCTGCAGTGTTCTTGGCGAAGTCAAAAACAAATAAAAACCCTACATGGCATCCAAGCCAAAGCATTTCTCCAGAGATTATCTTGCCTCTGGTGGGGGATGGGCTACTGTGGGCATGTTGGAGGCTCCCTGGTTGTTGCAGCTCTTAAGGAGGATCTCTGCTACAGAAGTTCAGCTTCACTAGACTTTCTGCAGTTAAAATAGAGCCTGGTTTCTTCCCAGAGTCCCACCTCTCCCTCCTTAAAGAAGTTCCCATTCTCCCTTGAACACTTCTGGACATATTTGGGAAAGTAGCATGTTCAGAAATAGCTCAAATAATTTGAAATAGAAACCCTAGCTTTCTGTTTCCCCCAAGCTGGCCAATGGTACTAAGGGCCTCTTGGGCCTCCACAGGTATGCATTGTTTGTTACTCCCCAGGAAGTATTCCCATTTAAGGACTAGGCACCTGAAAGGCACCCAGTAAATAGGATAGCAAAGGGAGGTAACAGATAGATAAATATGGAAATATCCACAGCCAATCAGAAAGAAACTGTCAGAAGACTGGGCTTGTTTTTCAGCCTCTTTCCTCTGTCTGTTCAGGTTTGAGGTCACAAGCCACTGCTGATAATATCTTGAGTCTACAGTCAGCCAAAGATGTGACCCAGTTAGCAAGGGGGCTCCTGAAGGGTGGCATACCCCTCCCATGCTGACCTGTGGTCATTGCTACTTGACCCTCTATTCCTGCTTCCTCCATGCCTTTTCCCTTCCTAAGAAGGGAGATGTCAGTCAATCCACTCTGTCGTGTTATTCACTCACCATATTGGTTTATTTGACTTAAAGTCACTTTGCTGTGTTCCCATATTAGAAATTGCGCTTTCATGATAGATCACTAATTAGGTCACTAATCTTAGGGTCTCTGTTGGAAGGGTCTGGACCATTGCATAAGAGCTTTTTCTATATTGTTATCCTGTTCTGCTCTATCACTGCAGCTACTCAGGTGCCTGTGCTACATGTTTTATCAGCTTTCTAAGATTTTATAGCTAATTGGGTAGATATTACATATAGCTCTATTTTTAAGGATATTGTTAACTTTTTTCTTTTTATTGGAAATTTTTAATGTGCAATTTAATGGGTTTCATTATGACATGAGTTTCATTGTGACATTTCCATATGTGCCTTTCATTGTACATTGTTCACATAATTTCCCCCTTAGTCTCATGACCCTCCTCCCCTACCTCCATCCCCACCACCAATGGTCTCCTATCCACTTGCATGTCTTTTGTGAGAATATTTGTCTGTATACATGCATCTCAATTTTGATTTAAGTCCAAACTTTTTTCTATAGTGATACCAAAGGCTGTCAATAATGTAAACAGACTAGATCACTCATCTAATACTGCCGAGAATGTAAAAAGGTAGAGCACTGTAGAATATTGTTAACTTTTTAAACACATATAGTTTTTCATGGAGAAGGACCTGGCAATCCACTCCCAAGGCAATCCCGAAACAGTCAGCCATTGAAAACCCTATGAGGGTTGCTATGAGTCGATACCGACTGGACAGCACCTAACAACAACAACAACATAGTCTTTCATATTAGGTTTAGCATATGTTTTTTCAAATTCCAAAAACAAAGCTTATTAGAATTTTTGATAGAATTATTTTAAATCCATATAGATTAGAGATCCCTAGAAGTCTTACAAAATTAAGACTTCCTATCTAGCATCATGGTGTTTCTCATATCTGAGTCCTCTTTCATCACTTTCAAGAAAATTTTACCATTCTCTTTTAAGTAGGCTCTGCCCTGTATTGATATTTCAAAAGGGTTTGCATTTTGTTTTGTTATTTAGGTGACTTGTGGGGGGCATATGTCTGGTTTCAGGTCTCCCAGCAAATGCAAAACAACTTTCTAATTTCCTACCTAGCAGCATACCTCCTCTCTTCTTCCCACCCTCTCCTTTCTTATCCCCTTCTCCCCATCATATTCACTTCCTCCTTCTAAATGCCTCCTGAGGGGCATTTACATTTCTTGACCTTCTCCTCAAGGCTCAAGGACTCTTCCTTCTCTGACCCTTGCCTTATATCCCTATATTATTACTCACCAGTTTCCTAGTTTTCTGATTGTAAACCCTGGACAATTACTGTAGCTTTCTGATCAAAGAAATGGAATAAGGAAAGGGAGTCTGAGAAAGGCTTTTGGCAAGCATAGGATGGTTGCGTTGGAGAGAAGAGACCAGAAGCAGGGGGCTTCTCGTGTTGTGTTAGAGAGGAGAAGAGACCAGAAGCAGGTGGTGGGATGCTCTGAGAGACTATATGTTCAAGGATCAGACTCAGGGTAGAGGCAGCAGGAATGAAGAAGGAGGAAGGGGCACAGGAGGCTTCATGAAGTAAGAGGGGACAGCAGTCTCACTATCTTGTGAGGGAATGAGTGTCATGCATTATTTCTGATCTGAGACTTTGATCCTGAAGGACAATTGCAATGCATCAAAACTGATGACTGCTCATCCTTGGCCATGGATATGTGCTCATAGGCACAGAGAACTCTGGCCTTCTCCTGCAGGTGAGGCTCTGGGTTATGTGGGACAGAAGGAGAGGGCTGGACCCTCTACTTGACCCACTTCCTCATCCTGGGCAGAGCCAACCAGAAGACACCTGAGTGTTCAGTAGCATCAGGTGGAGGTTTATTTTAATTATCAAGAATGGCACTTAAAATCTCTCTTTGCAAAAATCCAGAGATTGACTTACTCAATTCTAGATGTTTAATTTTTATCTTTCCTTCACACTGTTATTGGGAATATTCTGAAAAGGTGTAGCCATGTGAAGGAACAGCCTGCCCCACTGTCTCAGGCTGCTCAGTGGCTTGCCCCTCCCTGGTGTATAGGGCTGTGTGGATGTGTCTGTCAGTGTAAGTTGAATTCTGCTGAGAATGTGCCAAGCTCCTGCCAGCTGCAGAGCCACCACATAGTTCTGTGAGTTTGTTTGCTTCATGTGGACACAGGCTGCAAGGGAAGAGCTGAAATCTGAACAATACTTCTCTCCTAAGCTGATGGTAGGCAGCTCTTTGCCATGGGGCTGTTTCTCCCCAGGACAGCACATCTTTTTCTGACGGGCACAAAGGCTCCCACTGGGCTAGCTGAGCCAGCATCAGCCTCTGTCCAGGCTCCTAGAGTGACAAGGACGGGACAGATGAGAGGTTAAGGACTGCCATTTCCCAGAGAGTGCTACCATCTCTGTGGCTCCATTCCTTATGCACACTGCCTGTGTGCAGCTACTCCTCCAGCCTACAAGTGCGCATTCTAGGCAGGAAGAAGGGGAAGGGCAAAGGCATGGCTTGCTGGGTGTATCCTTTTTAGGTCAGGAAAACAAAACCCAGAACTAAATCACAGAGCCAGCTTCAGATGCAAAGGGTCTGGGGAGATAAATTGTTTAACTGACACATTACCAGTTTGGGGAAAAAAAAAATCAAGGTCTTGGTGGTGGTCAGAGATTTTGAGCAGAGCTTGGAGAAGCATGTGCCTAGCACCTTGGTGTTGGCATCACAGATTGTGACATCCCTCTTCATTGCCTGTATGGGGCATTTTATCAAACTTTTTCCTTTCCTTCTTAGTGTTCCACATAAAACATACTATTTTAAATTATATTTAAAAGCTAATTTGAGACTTTTCAGGGGCTCTTATTAACTTTATTTGATTAAATATATAGAAATGGCTGGGCGTGGTGGCTCACACCTGTAATCCCAGCAACTTGGCTCATGGAGGCCGGGAGATTGCAAGTTCGAGGTCAGAAGCAGCCTGCACAACTTAGCGAGACCCTTTCTCAAGATAAAAAAAAAAAGTGTTGGGGTGTGGCTCAGTGGTATAGTGCTTGCAAAGCAAGCATGACGCTGTGGGCTCCATCCCCCAGTACCACCAAAAAAAAAAAAAAAAAGATAAAAAACAGGCTGAGGGATACCCCAGTGGTAGAACCCTTGCAAAGTATGTGTGAGGCCCTAGGTTCAACCCCCAAGTACCACAAAGAGAAAGAAAAGAAAGGAAAAGACAGAGGAAAAGACAAAGTCTGCGCTGCAGACCAAGCAAGCATCTGTGCCACATCCCCTTGGGAACCACCATGCAAAGCCCATGGCCACACCCACAGGAATTGCCCCTCCTGGCCAACAGGCCCCCAAACAGCTGGGATGCTTTCAATTGTTTTCCTTATGAAGAAATTTGAGTTTATTCCCAAATGCATACTTAAGGATCTAAAATAGAATTTTAGCAATTAACTTGGGCGGGTCCAGGAGTTCTTCAGTAGGATTTCAGTCTGTTTCTGCTGGAAGGCAGGTCTGTAGTGTTGCCTCAGGCCAGCTTCTCCAGATGGCTCAGCTGCTCCCAGGCCTAGCCAGGTTCCCTGCTTTACAGAAGATGGTGAGACTGGATGGTGACTGACAGTCAGAACCTTGATGGGAACTTGTCTGCAGGGTGTGGTCAGAGCTCTTCAACTGGCCCACATGGTCTTCTGGGATGTGGCCCCATCAAACCCCCAGCCTCATCCCCCGAATTTCCCAATAATATGAACAAAGCCACTTCTTATTGCCTCTTCCCCTGACCCCAGGCTGAATCCCAGATGTTCTAAGGCCCAGCTTCAGGGTTGATTCTTACAGACCCTGGCCACTTCCCCAGGTGAGTACAGCTACCCTGTGGCTGAACCCATCCCACATGAGCACGCCCCATCACCATGCTGAGCGTGTCTTTTCTTGTGGGAGAGCTACTCTGCCTTATTCATCTGTGCCCCCCTAGCTTGTTACATGATTCAAAGTAGTCATCCTCCCAGCTGGGTTTGCCTCAAAGGGAAACTGAGCATGACCAGGCAGGGAGCTTGCTGAGTCATGTCTCCTTCCGCTTGTTTCCTCATTGCCACTGTTGGGGAAGGTGAGGGGCCTGTGGCCACAGCTCTGAGCAGTGGCAAGTATTGGCTCAGCACCCTACATGCTTCGTCTGCCAGGGCTGCCATAATAAAATACCACAGACTTGGTGGCTTACACAACAGAAACTTACTTCTTACACTTCTTACAGCTGAGAAGTCCAGGATCAAGGTGCTGGCCAGTTTAGTTCCTGGGGAGGGCTTTCAGATGCTCACCTTCTTACTGTGTGGTAGGGAGATAGAGCTAGCTCTCTTATCTCTTCTTATAAGGACACTAATCCCATCCTGGGGCTGGGATTTAGCTCAGTTGGTAGAGCTCTGCGCTGCAGTCTCTGAGGTCCAGAGTTCAATTCCCAGCACCACAAAAATGGGAGAAGGGCCTGTCAATCCACTCCAAGGCAATCCCGAAACAGTCAGCCATTGAAAACCCTATGAGGGTCTTTATGAGTCAGATACTGACATCGGCAACTAACAATCCCATCCTGAGGACTGTACTCTTGTGACTTCACCTAAAACTAATCACCTCCCAAGGCCATAGCTCCAAACCTCCTCACAGTGGGAGTTAGGACTCCAAGCAGTGAAAATGGAGGGGTGTAAATCTGTAAACTCTGAATTCCAGCTGCCTGCTGGCCCTGAGCTAGCCACAGGGATGAGGGAGGCCTAGGGCCTGCCTCTGAGGACCACCCAGGCTAGCAAGGAAGCCATACTCACAAGGGCTCTGCAAATGCCCAGACACCTCTGATTCCCTGTCCTCCTTGGCCCCTGGGCCTGTCTGTCCCTCATTCCTCTTCATCCACACATGCCTTTTCATTTCTCTTCCTTGGAAGGCCATACTTCACTGCCCATCTGGGCAGCTGCACAGATGGCTAAGTATGGCAGGAAAGATGGAAGTGCTCTAGACTAAAGGGCATAGGATATCTGAATGGCAAAGGAGGCCCTGAGTTCATGCAGCTGGAGGTCTGAGGGGCTGACAGGCCAGCCATGCTGGACTCTTTGTCAGTCTGTCCTCTCAGCGTGTATACTCTCTTCCCTGGCTACACACCATGTACACTGGGCCAACCAAGACACATTCTGACACCTCACAGCCCACAGGAAAAGAATTCTGGAAGGTTCTAGCTCTTTTTTTTTTTCTGTCTTTTTTTTTTTTTTTTTTTTTTTTTTTTTTTTTTTTTTTTTTTTTTTTTTTTTTTTTTTTTTTTTTTTTTTTTTTTTTCCCTCTTCTTTTTTTCCACTGCTTTTATGGAGGGAAAAAAAGGTTCTTTTTTCCTTGCAAAATATCACATTTTTCCCAATTGAAGGAAAATCAATTTTATTTTGTAATGTGTCTGACTTGTGAAGTTCCATTGCTGACCCAAGCTTGGCGGCTTCTCAGAGTCTAATCCTTGATCCCTTTCTTCTGTGCTGAGCGATGGCCAGTCCTTTCCTGAGTTGATTCAGGGCCATTTGTTTTCATCTCTAAATAAGGAGTGAGTTTGCTTTTAATAATGGAATACAGAAAGGACCCAAGATGATGTATTAATCTTTGATTTTCCTTGTTCTATCACCAAGAAAACTGCTGCAGATGGAAAAAGGCAGGAGATCATTGTTCTAGATTCCAAGAGGAGCAATGCCATCAATATTGGTCTGACGGTGCTGCCCCCTCCAAGAACAATTAAGATAGCTATTTTGAATTTTGATGAATATGCCTTAAACAAAGAAGGAATTGAGGTAAGAGAAGCTCTATCAGAATTGTTTTCTGTACTACATCTCACGTGTAAAATGTATATCATGTTTTGTATCTAATATGACTTCCTTTGTAGGGTAGCTTGAAAATTTTTTTTTTCCTCAACCAAATTCTAAATAATGTTAATAATTCTTGCTGATTGCTTTGTGGCACACCTGTAATTCCAGCTGTTCAAGAGGATACAGCAGGAGGATCATAAGTTTGAGGCCACGATTTATTGAAATGCTGACTCAAAATAAAAAAAAAATTAAAAAGAGGCTGAGAGCGCAGTTCCATGGTAGAACACTTGCCTAGCATGTGCAAGGTCCTGGATTCAACCCCGGCACTACATAAATAAGTAAAGTTAATAATTCTTACATGTTTATCTTATGGGGAGGTAAGCCTCACTTTGCCTGTGAAGTTCAGAGATTCTTGCTCTCTGGTTCATTTATGGACTTCTCTATTTAGCTCAGTGGGTAGAGTGCTGCTGTACAGTCTCTGAGGTCCCCGGGTTCGATTCCCAGCACTGCAAAAAATGAGAAAAGGATGTGATAATCCACTCCCTAGACAATCCCAAAACAATCAGCCATTAAAAACCCCATGAGGGTCACTATGAGTTGGACACGATTTGATGGCACCTAACAACCACAACAACAATTATGATCATACTCTGCCTCTCTCAAAATGGAAAAAGACTATCACAACCTCCTTATAAGGCTGCTAGGTCCTTCTTTCACATGATTCCACACCGATATGTTTAACAAACACTTGCAAATGTAGGGTTTCAATACATGCTGACATCCATGTGAAGGACTTTTTCTCTTGGCATTTGTTGGGATATATAGAGAGATGCTTCATCTGATAATCAGGAGCACCAAGCCAATTGAGACTGTAGCATTTGTTGATCTGAATGTCAAAAGTGGAGAAAGACTGGGTGATATGACTGTGACTTTTGTGGATAAGCAGCTCAAGTAGAGCCATGGTCCCCTGACTATGGTCTCCCTTCACCATGAGCTGGTGCCAGTTTGTAACAGGTGAAGTCTCTTATTCGTTTTTGTTTTTTGTTTTTGTTTTTGTTTTTCCATTTGTTTCTGGCCGAAAGCCTCTTTATTCTAATAATGGAAAAAGAGTGAGTAGAAGCGCTGGCCAGTCCATAGATTCCTACCCTGGAGCAACATAGCCTGAGGGTGCATTAGGAGTAAGGAACCTGGGAACCCTGCTTTGTGACATTGAGTGACACCCAACTCATCTTCCTACTGGCATAGAGCCCTGGCCTCCTTTAAAGGCTTCTGTGATTGGGGTTCATTCATGCATAGTCTCATTTGAAACACTTGAGCATGGAGGGAGCCAGTGATACCTGGCTCAGATAGGGAGAGGAAGCCTTTACCAGTAAAGTCAGAAGTGAGGAAGGTCTCAGGCCATGTTCCCAAACTTGTGCATAGCTCTGGGTATGGGAGGCAGTAGTAGGGGCACTGAATTGTAGTGGGCTGGAACCCCTGCTTTTGTGCTTTGTGCAAGTGTGCCTTTGTGCTTTGGAAAGAAGAAACCTTCACGGAAAGAAAAAAAAAAAAAAACCTGTCATTGAGGCCTGTGTTGAGTTGAATAGGGTTCTCCCAAAATTCATTCCCACCCAAAATGTGATCTTACTTGGAAGTAGGATCCTACAGGTATAACCAAGTTAAGATAAGGTCATACTGGAGTAGGATGGGCCCTAAATCTGATGATTTGTGTCCTTATAAGAAGAGGGATGTTTGGCCACAGACACAAAGAAAAGACTGCCACTTAAAGTCAGAGAACACACAGGGAGATACACAGAATAGAATGCCATGTGACGACAGAGGCAGAAATTAGAGCAATGTGTTTAATAAGCTAAGGAATGACAAAGATTGTGGTCAAGTACCAGAAGCTAAAAAGACGCAAAGAACAGTTTTCTCCTTGAGCTTTCAAAGGGAGCGTGGCCTGGATAAACCCTTGAGATTGAATTTATACCTTCTAGAACTGTGAGAGGATAAAATTATGTTGTTTAAAACCACTCAGTTTGCCTGGCACAGTGACACACCTGTAATCCCAGCATCTTGGGTGGTGGAGGCTGGAAGATCATGAGTTTGAGGCCAGATATAGCCTATGTAACTGAGCAAGGCTCTGTCTCAAAATTAAAAGTAAAAAATAGGCCAGGGGTGCAGCTTACTGTAGAGTGCTTATCAGAGCATGCATGAGGCCCTGGGTTCAACCCCCCAGTACTGCAAAAACTAAAGTAAAATAAAATAATAAGCCACCCAGTTTATGGTACAATGTTATGATATCCCTGGAAAACTCATACAAGGTCCAAGCAGCTCTACTCTGAGAAACACATACTCTGATCCCGGAATAGCTATAAGAGCCCTGGCATCAGGCAGGTAGCATATCCAGGTGGGCAAATGGAAGAGGAGGAAAGAGGAGTGTAGAGGAATGAACTTGGACAGCAGGCAGAAACAAAGACATTAAGGCACAGTTCATGCAGCAAGAAGGAGTGGGTCAGGCTTCCATGTGAAGCATCCCCATTCTGGCATCCTCCACAGGAATAGGCCTGCCCTCATGTGATCCTGGATGAACCACATGTGGACAGTCTTTCATTGAAGACAAATAGGCATGAGCCTGTACACTCTTGTTCTTAGGTGCCATCAAGTTGGTGTCCTATCCTATGTACAACAGGTGAAACAGTATTGTTAGTGCTTCTCTGATATTCACAGGGTTTTCAATGTTCTTTGGGAGTGGTTGCCAGATCCTTCTCCCAAGCCTACAACACCTGGTGTTCCCAGGCCATCTCCCATCCAAGTACTAACCAGGTCTGACTATGCTTAGCTTTCAATATCTGGCTGGATTAGATGCCACAGTGGTACGGCTTCAAGTACCATCGAGTTGGGTTGGGCTCTTGTTGTTGTTGTTGTTTTTGTTAGGTGTGGTCAAGTCAGTATCCAACTCATAGCAACCCTCATAGGGTTTTCAATGTCAGACTGTTTCGGGATAGCCTTGGGAGTGGATTGCCAGGTCCTTCTCCCATTTTTGTGGTGGTGGGAATTGAACTCGGGACCTCAGAGACTGCAGCGCAGCGCTCTGCCAACTGAGCTAAATCCCAGCCCCTCTCTATTATTCACAGGGTTTTCAATGGCTGATAGTTTTAGGGAGTAGGTTGCCAGATCCTATTCCCAAGCCTACAACACCTGGTGTTCCCAGGCAGTCTCCCATCCAGGTACTAACCGGGTCTGACCCTGCTTAGCGTTCATGATCTGGTGGGATTAGATGCCACAGTGGTATGGCTTCAAGTACCGTCGAGTTGGGTTGGGCTCTTAGTGACCCTATGTACAACTGAACAAAACATTCCCTGACACTGTGCCATACCCAGCACTATATCAGTGCTTCTCTGTTATTTGTGGGGTTTTTAATAGCTGACTGTTCTGGGAAAGGGCTGCCAGGTCCTTCTCCCAAGCCTGTGTATTCCCAGGTGGTCTTCCATCCAAGTACTAACCATGCCCGACCCTGCTTAGCTTCTGAGATCAGATGGGATTGGAGGCCAGGATGGTACAGCTGTAGACAATACAGTTCTTTAGAGATCACAAATGTGCAGGTTTGTTGTTAGGGTGGCCTCAAACACAGCCAAAGCCAGGCTGATGGAGGGGGAAAAAAATGACAACTTCTCCTTTAAAAATATTTCCCTTCCTTATCAGGAGGACTTGAATGTCCATCAGGAGAGAATTATTCCTTGGGATTTGTCTTTGTTCTTTCCTGAAATGTAGCTCTCTCCCGGTGGGGAAAGTTTCAAGTGCAATAAATTACTTAGATTTTAGAATGAACCAAATTTTTCTTTCTCCCTGTCTGACTGGTTTCCAATTGAGGATCCTTTTGATTTGGGAAAGAATAAGGATAGTAACTTAATGCTGATGAGTACAAGAATAAAAACACAGCACTAAACCTGACTTTCACTCTGATATGGGCTCCAGGTAGGTGCTTTACACAGAGTCTCCTCAAAAGCTTGTGAGCTTCTGGTCTTAAAGATGAATAAAATGGCAGGCATACTGGTATATGCCTGGTAATCCTGGCAACTCAGGAGGTGGAAGCTGAAGGATCATGAGTACAAGGCTAGGGTAGCCTGTGTAATTTAGTGATACCCTGACTCAAAAAATAAAAAATGGGCTGGGAGTGCAGCACATACTTGCAAAGTATGTGTGAGGCTCTGGGTTCAACCCCCAAGTACCATACACACACCAAAAGAAAAAAGAAAAAAAAATGAAGAAAATACCAACATTAGCCAACCTCACAGACCCGCAAGATGTGGTGCAGAATATGAGCTCCAGAGCCTGAGTCTACATTGCCACAAGGAATGAGAGGAAATCAAAAGGGGAATGAGAAGTGTGCAGGAGGAAATATAGTGTACCTCATGGTGCTGCTGTGCTCTGTCCTTGGGAGTAGCTGACATAGGGAACAATTTGAAGTGAGAAGACTTAGCCCCCAAAATCAATGATAAATCCTTACTGAGATTTTATTGTGTTATAAGTTGTCAGTAAACTCATACTTGGTCACACATCTCTTGGAGTTACAACACGTTTATCAATCTGTTTCTAAAGCTGAGTTTCTCAAACGCAACACTATGGATACTTGTGGCTCGGCCATGTTTGTTGTGGGGTGGTCCCATGCACCACAGGAAGTTCAGCAGCATCCCTGGTGTCTGCCCACTGGACACCAATAGCACTGACCCTCTCCCACCTTGACCCACAGCCCAAAATGTCTCCAGACATTGTTAAATGTCCCCTGGGGAGGGAAAGCACCCTGGCTGAGAACTCTCAATCTGAAGGCTGCCTCTGTGAATCTAGTGACAGCATATATCCCTCAGCAATTCTTGGGCACATCTGGGAAGACTCTAGTGGAAAGAGCCCTCTTAGAGATGGTGGAATCCAGGGTATTCTATCATCATCTATTCTCTCTAGCCATTGAGCTCAGGGACCTAAGGGGCATAAAATATCTAGATCCATATGCTGGGCAGTACCCAGAGCTTATTCTGTTAGTCTTGTTGTACAAAAATTAAATCAAGACTGAGTAGAGATGGCAGTTGTGAACTTACAGATCTTTGCTAATAAGATTTCCAGCTAATACCCAAAGAACCTTCAGCCAAACTGTCTGCTTTTTGGATACATTCACTATAGCATGGCACCACAGCTTAATAGGGCCATTTGAAAGCTTTGTGTACCTGAACATAATTAGGATGTATCAAATGACATCTGTGGCTTTGCCTAGCAACCACTGGTATATATCCGGGTTTGTCATGCAAACTTGAGGGAGTCATTAACTTCATTAAGGGAATGGTTTTTCAGAAGAGTATTAAGCTTTAGAAAATCATTTTAGGGCCATTCTAAGGAACATAAATCATATTTTCCCAATTAAAATAACAGCAAATCATCACAAATGAAGTATGACGCTTTCCTTTATTTTTTATTTTTATTTTATTAAGAGTGTGATCTACTTGGGGTGGCACAGTCAAATGGTCCCAAATGATTTTTGACTTGGCTCAGTTTGGCTGCCAGGAACTTGGAAACAGAAGTTCCCTATCGCCATATGTACAGAATGGCAGCTTCTTTCAAAGGAGTTTTTGTTGCACAAGGTCTGCCTCCGGTCTCAAGTTGGTGTCATGTGTATGCTAGACATAGGCAGGTGAGCTCAGCAGGAGCCGGGCATTAAAAAGTGCTGAATGTTGGACACAGCTGTCCTGTTAATTTTGTATCTCTAGCTGAATCCTCATAAGCTATGGAGCTGGTGCTAGGAAATGAGGAGCAGCCCTTCCGTGGTTCTCTGTCTCTGCCTTGGTTGGTCCCACCTATCTTCCAGCAAGTCATTTCATCTCTAATACAATAATTTCTGCCCCAGTGTGCCTCAGTGAATAGTCATAAGAATAAAAGAAGACTTTAAAGGTTTCATGGTTCCTTTTTAAGTTGCTATATGAAAAGAAGTACTTGGATAAAATGCCATTATCTCATGAGGATATGAAGTTCCAGGGTTTTGCTTATAATCATCAAGCAAAATTATTACTTGTTATGGCCTTATCTACAGGTACATGACATGGCCAAATACAATAGCATTTGGGTCCATAGAAAAGAATATTTTTGCATGTTTCTCTGAAATTTGCCTTTCAGGTACAAAGGTAAGGATACTTAGAGCAATATTAGAGAAAACTGAAAATACTGAGGTTGTCACATTTTAGTCTTGTTTGATAATTATTTTCTTGTAAAATCAAATAGTGATCATAAAAATCATCAATAAGCCTGCTGACATGGTAAGAGAGAAAGTTAAAAATCTAACATTATACTCATCCCATGATCATTTGCTCATGAGAAAAAGGGCCACCAGCTCACAGGAGGTGGTTTTGACCAGCTGTTCCACTGTCTTATGACTATTTTTATTATCAGTGATGTACAAAGAAATAATAAACTGGCAGATGGCAACCATATAAATCTTTAGCAGTGAGCAAATGGTTTAAATTAAAGAAGTGAAAAACAAAAGTAAAATTGTTTGATTACTTTCTTAAAGAAAGAAAGCAACAAAAATAATTGAAGAAAAATGCCTTCGGAAGGTCATAAAAGGCATTAGTAAGTTTTTGTTTTGGAATTCTTGTCATGCCTAAAATAATTTAAGTGTTTAATAATTTAATAATTTAAGGAAATTAAAATGCAAATTTTTATTTTTATTTTGATATCAAGTTGAGTTCAAATCATGGAAGCACTGTGGCTCTCTCTGCTGATGATCAAATCACCGACATAGCCCCAATCTGGAGCCACGATGAAGGGCAAATTGGAAGGGGTTGTACCTGAGGGCTTACCTCATGTCACCTTTTGCAAACTCACTCTTCAGCACTTGTGTATCGTTGACTTCCCATAAATTAGAGCCCTACCTGTTGACACTCTCTTCAACCTCAGGAATTTCTTCTACCCAGATACCCCCAATGCACTGTTGTACAAATATCTCCATATTTGGTGACTTGATTCAATTATCTAATTTATTTTGTTATTTTTTCATTTTTGTGCTAATATGGAAGAAAACTGACATTTTTGACACGCAAATTCTATGAGTTTTAAAATGTACAAATTCATGCAATGACCACTGTAATCAGAATTTAAAGCAATTCCATCTCCCAATGATGTTCTTTTGCTGCCCTTTTGTTGTTACATCTGTAGCCCCAGGCAAGTATGGATGTGTTCTCCACTATCATTTTGTTGTTTTGAAAATGTCACAAAAGTGATCCAGCGGTGGTGTACTCCTGTGATTCCAGCAGCTTGGGAGGCAGAGGCAGGAGAATCACAAGTTCACCCAGAGGCAGTCTGTATAATTAGTGAGACCCTGTCTCCAAAAGTAAAAAAAAAAAAAAAAAAAAAAAAAAAAAAAAAAAAAAAAAAAAAAAAAAAAAAAAAAAAAAAAAAAAAAAAAAAAAAAAAATTGGGCTGGGTGTATCATTCAGTGGTCCAACACTTGCAGAGCATGCAAGCACAAGGCCCTGGGTTCAACCCCCATGACTGCAAAAAAAAAAAAAAAAAAAAAAAAAGTCACAAAAGTGGAATCATACAGTGTGTATATAACCTTTTGAGACTGACTTCTTTTACTTAGCATAACACCTTTGGGATTCATCCAAGTCACCGTATGCATTTAGTTTCTTCTTTTTATTGTTGAGTCAGGTGCTGTCACGTCAGCGTCCAGATCATAATGACCCTATGTACAACAGATGAAACACTATTGTCATGCTTCTCTGCTAGTCACAGGGTTTTCAATGGCTGATTGTTTTGGGGGAGTGAGTTGCTGGGTCCTTCTCCCAAGTCTACAGCATGTGGTGTTCTCAGGCAGTCTCCCATCCAAGTACTAACCAGGTCAGACCCTGCTTAGCTTCCAAGATCTGATGGGATCAGACCCCCACAGTGATACGGTTGCAGGCACAGGGATGTAGCAAAATTTATTTACCTCTTTATTCATTGAAGAATATTTAATTTGACCAAGTTTTGGGAAATTATGAATGAATAAAGCTATTTTAAGTATTTGTAATATTTTGTTTGAATATAAGTTTTCATTTTTCTAGAGTAAATACCCAGGAATGGAATGGCAGGGTCATAGAGTAACCTCTATGTAGATAAATCATAGCTGTCTTTTCACTCTCTTAGCAGTGTCTTTCACAGAACAAAATAATTAATCCTGATGTAGTTTACTTCATCATCATCTTTTTGAGCATCATGTTTAAGAGTTTTTGCCTAACATGGGTCATGATAATTTTCTCCTATGTATTTCCTTCTAAAAGTTTTATGGTATCACATTTTCCTTTTATATCTATAGTCTATTTGCATTTCTTTACGTATAAAGTGGAAAGTTTAGGTTGAGATTCTTTTTTGCTTTTGTTTTTGTTTTGTTTTGTATATGGAACACAGTTGTTTTAATACCCTTTGTTGAAAATACTATCCTTTCTCAAATGAACAGCCTTGCACCTTTGTCACAATCAGTGAGCCATATTTACATGCCTTATCTCTGGACTGTTCTGTCTCATTGATCTGGGTTTTTTTGCCAATACTACACTGTCCCAGTGGGCTGGGGTTTAGCTCAGTTGGTAGAGTGCTGCTCTGTGTGCTCTGAGGCCCTGGGTTCAATCCCCAGCACCACAAAAGTAGGAGGAGGATCTGGCAGCCCACTCCCAAAACAATCCTGAAATAATTAGACACTGAAAACCCTAAGAATTGCAAAGAAGCACTGACATAATGCCAGGCATGGCACAGTGTCAGGGAGTATTTTGTTCTGTTGAACATAGGGTCATTGTGTGTTGGACCCAACTTAGTGACACCTAACAACAACAACACTAGGATTTAGCTCATTGGTTGAGTTGTGCTCTGTGTGTTCTGAGGCCCTGGGTTTTATCCCCAGCTCTGCAAAAATGGGAGAAGGATGTGGCAATCCCCTCCCAAAACAATTCTGAAACTATTAGCCATTGAAAACCCTATGAATAACAGAGAAGCACTGACAGTGCCAGGCATGGCACAGTGTCAGGAAGTGTTTTGTTCTGTTGTACGTAGGGCCCTATGAGTTAGACTTGACTCAACAGCACCTAACAACACACTGTCCTAATTACTCTAGCTTTATATTTCTTAAATTCAGGTAGCATGATTCTTCCAAGGTTATTCTTTTTCAAATTGATTGTGGTTATTCTATTTCTTTTGCCTTACTGTATAAGTTTTCGAATTGGTTTGTCTGTATCTATGAAAAATTATGATGGTCTTTTGATTGGTATTGAGTTAAATCTATAGATCAATCTCAAGGAATATTAACAGTGACGCTGAGTGTTTTGCCATTTATTTAGATTTTCTTTGATTGTTTTCTTTAGCATTTTCTAATTCTCAGCATACAGATCCTATATATTGTTTGTTAGATTTGTTATCTATATATTTCTGTATATGTAGCACTTTAAAATTTTTGTGTATTATCAGTAAATAGATTAGTATACTGACCTTATATCATGCCACATTGTTAAACTCACTTGTTTTAGAAACTTTTTTGTAGATACTTCAAATTCTCTATGTAGATAATCCTGTCATCTGTGAATATGAATAAGTTTACCTTTTCTTTACCAGTCTGTATAATTTTTATGTGTGTCTGGTTAGGATTTCCATACAATGTTAAATAGAAATGGTAAGAGTAGATAGGAGAATTTTTATCTTTTAAAAATATGTAATCACAGCTGGACACAGTGGCACACACCTGTAATCCCAGTGACTCAGGAGGCAGAGGCAGGAGGATAGCAAGTCCGAAACCAGAAGCAGTCTACATAATTTAGCGAGACCCTGTCTCAAAAAGTTAAAAAAAAAAAATGGGATGGGGGTGAAGCTCAGTGGTACAGCATTTGCAAAGCATGTAAGCATGAGGCCCAGGGTTCAATCCCCAGTACAACAACAACAAAAAAAAAAAGTAAGGAATTTGAACCTGTAAGAATTATATTCCTTCTGATATCTTGTTTTGCCTTCTCTGCCTTCCACATTGATTTTTTTCTAGAAGGAAAGTAAAAAGATATATTTATTTTCATTAGTGAGTAAATATTGCTCTTTGCAAATACCATCATCATTTTTTCCTTAACCAGACTTGACTTTGATATTATTTAAAGTAATATTTCTAGCTGGGCACTGTGGTGTATGCCTATCATCTCAGTGACTCAGGAGGCGGAGGCAGGAAGATTGTGAGTTCGAGGCCAGAGGCAGCCTTCAGAACTTCATGAGATCTTGCCTCAAAATAAAAAAAAAAATTAAAAAGGAGGGAAGGAATCTTGGGTCTAGCTCAGTGGTGGAGCACCCAGGTTTTAATCTCCCATACTGCAAAGAGGGAAAAAAAAGTATTATTTCTATGATAATAAGCTTTGCAACATAGTTAAAACTATTTAAAGTGTGATATGTCACATGGACAAAAATCAATCTGAGTTCTTTGTAAAGGATTCATTTTGGTAAACTCTTAATCCACAAAAAATCCTTCAAAGCCATTTATTCTTGACATGTTTCATTATATTTCCTAGGGAACAGGGATTGTTTCCCAATCTTCTTTCACCTTATTCTCACCTTGCATTCCCTTTTCTTGACTAGAATGTCCTTCATGTGCACAACTCAGAAAGTTTGAGGCGTGTTGCTTAGGGTTGTTGTTGTTGTTGTTGTTGTTAGGTGCCATCGAGTCGGCATCTGACTCATAGCGACCCTCATAGGGTTTTCAATGGCTGACTCTTTTGGGATTGCCATGGGAGCGGATTGCCAGGCCCTTCTCCCATTTTTGCGGTGCTGGGAATTGAACTCGGGACCTCAGAGACTGCAGCGCAGTGCTCTACCAACTGAGCTAAATCCCAGCCCGTTGCTTAGGGTACATTTGGTTATTTCTACTACCTGGTTGGAAAATTACAATAGGAATTTAAAAACATTGAAGAGGTGAGATAGGGTCCATCACTAAGAAAGAATTACATCATCCCATCTTTCCAGAAAATTCTGACCATGATTCCCACTGAAGAGGAGAAGCAGAAAATCCAGGAAGCTCAGCTGGCCAACCCTGAAGTGCCCTTGGGCAGTGCAGAGCAGTTCCTCCTCATGCTGTCCTCCATCAGCGAGCTTTCAGCTCGACTCCACCTCTGGGCATTCAAAATGGACTATGAAACCACAGAAAAGGTAAGTGCTTTGTAAGAGAGGCTGTCCATCCATTCCCAGTAGTGAAAAGTGCCAGTTCATTTTTAATTAATGAATATTAAGGTAGCGGTGTATTCCTCTTGACACAAAATTTGGAGAGAGAGTTCATAATGACATTGGTGTGTCATTGCTAACACTGAGTGATATGAATTAAGTCAGAGCCCTGCCAGTGAGGGGTTATTCTAAATTGTCTGCCTCACAGGAGCCTCAGATGCTTGATTATGGATACCAGGTGAGTGATTTTTAAAAATCAAAAATTTTTCACATGCCATTTTTATTGGAGAAAATTTGGGAAATACAGAAAGCCCAGGATAGAAAATTTTGTGTCATCCTTCCACTCAGTGATAATCATCTGAACTGCCATTGACCACAGCAGTGAGAAGGTCCTCAGGTACCTTTGTGAAAATATTCTCTGTACAAAGTTGAAGATGAAGCAGACTGCAAGCAGTTAAGGAAACTAGCAGGAAAGAACCCTTGCCAGAGAAGGTGCAGGGAGACTCCTCTTGAACAGGAAGTAGACATAGGCATCCTCCCTAGATTGGGGCAATGGGAGGATTTTTGCAGGCTGAGTAGAAGCCAGTGGAGAAGGAAATGGAGAGATGGTCTGTGTACTGCAGGGGAACTTAGTTGAATAGAGGTACCCAGAGGAAACAGATTCAGAAGCCCAGGTGGAGAGTCTGGGTCTCCTCCTTCTAGAAAAGGAGGTAGCAAGGTTCTATACTGAGAGACAGGTAGGTGACAGGGCTTCAGTGGGTAGCTACAGATTGAGCATCACTATTCCAAAAACTTGAAATCTGAATGCCCCCAAAATCCAAAACTTTTTGAGCACCAATATGATACCATAAGTGGAAAATTCAACACTTGACTTCATGTGGACATGTCGCAGTCCAAAACACAGGTATGCTAAAAATATTGTATAAAATTACCTTCAGGATGTGTTTAAAAGATGTTTTATAAAACATAAGTGAATTTTATCTTTACACCCTGATTCCATCCCCCAGATACCTCCATTTTGTATATGCAAATATTCCAAAATAAAATAAAATCCCAAATGTGAAATACTTCTGGTCCCTAAGCATTTGAAGAAGGGATACTCAACATGTACTGTATTTGGATTGATTAGGGAATCTAACAGCAGGTAAAGAAACCTAGGACTGTTACGGTGACTAGTGTGACTCAGATGCAAAACCAGTCAGCACATTTAGGTGACCGTCTAGTAAAATGGGGTAACATCATGGAGGAAACAAGCAATTGGGCCAGCCTTGGGTGAGTGGCGGCAGGACTCACCTGCAGAAGCAAGGCTGCTAGAGAGACTGTAGCTGAACCATCTGGCCTCGACATACAGGTGAGAGGAGGGGCCAGAGTAGACAGTGAAGGAGAGAGAAGGCCCCGACACTACAGGGCAGGCTGGAAGTCTGAGGGTATGAGAAGAGCAAGGATAGTCGCTCTGGTGAGTAATCTTGCCTAAGAGGTGGCCAGCATAGAGTGCCTAGAAAGCGAGGGAGGAGTCTGGGGTGGCCCAAGGATAGTGAGCAGTTTCTAGAGTAATCTACCTAGGAGGAGAAAGGACAAAGAGGAAGCCTATGGAAGGATGCTGAAGGAGCATGGTAGGGGAAGACTGTCTCAGACGTCAGCCATATACAGAGAGTAGGGGTGGTGGGGGGATGACCTGAGGGTCCTGCTTGGGCTTAGATAATGGACAGAGCAAAGGAAGACAGCATTCATCACCCCAGCACAAACTCTATTTGGTGTCCACCATGGAGTCTTTGGGGATTAGACTCTCTCCCTGCTGCCATTTGGCATTTTTTTTTATGCTCAGGAACAAACGCCATCACCTGAGATTGCCCTGCATTAGGCAGTACTCTGCTCCTTATTATCTTATACTGTACAAAGAGTAAAAGTAAGAAACCCAAAATGTGCATTCTTTGTCATCTTTTATAATTGAAAGGAAGTGGCAGAACCACTTTTGGACCTGAAGGAAGGAATAGACCAGTTGGAAAACAATAAAACTTTGGGCTTTATCCTGTCTACTCTTCTAGCCATTGGGAACTTTCTAAATGGAACTAATGTAAGTCTTCCCCATCTCTTATCCTCTTACTTCCCTGGCCACTAAATCCCTGCCCATCATTTGCTAATGGAGATTGTACCTTGCTCTCATCCTCTAAAGCACAGTAAAACAAACAGTTTTTTTGTCTTTTTGCTGAAAATCTAGGAGGACTTTTATCCTAGAAGTATCAGGGCCCATTTGTTTGAATTTGAGCCTTGCTATAAGTAAGGCAGCTTAGAAAATAAACATGTTATTCCTTACAAAGTGTGACTATTCTCAGAGTTGACATTGGGAAATTTTCATCTACCCTGGTTGGAATTTTGTTTTATTTTTCTGTGCTAGACTTATCACTCAAATGCTTGGGAGTATATATATATATATATATATATATATATATTCTGCATATTTTTTTTTCTTTTGAAGGTTCTGGGGAGCTGACCTCAGGGCCTCATTCATACCTTGCAAATGCTCTACCATTGGGCTGCACCCCCAGTCCCCCCCCCTTTTTTTATCTTGAGTCAGGGTCTTGCTAAGATACACAGGCTGCTTCTGGCCTTGCACTTGTAACCCTCCTGCCTCCATAACCAGAGTTGCTGAGGTTACAGGTGTGCACCACTGCTCCTGGCATGATTTTCATTTTTATTTTTTTGAAGCATTTAGGGGTTGAACCCAGGGCCTTGCACATATTTCGCAAGTGCCTTACCACTGGGCTGCACTCCCAGCCCATTTTTTAATTTTTTATTTTGAGACAGGGTCTCGCTACATTGCACAGGCTGCTTCAAGTCTTCAAGTTTGTGATCCTGCTGCCTCTGCCCTCCAAGTCATTGGGATAACAGCCATGTGTCACCATGCCTAGCCAGAATTTGGGGGTTTTTTTGTTGTTGGGGTTTGGGTTTTTTTGTTTGTTTGTTTGTTTGGTGGTACTGGAAGGCTAACCCAGGGCTTTGCACATACTTTGCAAGTGCTCCACCACTGAGCTGTATCCACAGCCCCCTTTTTTATTTTTTTTATCTTGGGACAGGATCTCACTAAGTTTCGCAGGCTTCCTCTGGCCTCAAGCTTGCCATCCTCCTGCCTTTTCCTCCTTAGTCACTCAGACTATAGACGTGCGCTACCACATCCGGGGTAATGATTTTTTTTTAGCATAATTTTTCTTACTCCTTTTGGCTTGGTTCTGGCCAGAAAGTAGACAAGCACCAGAGCAGGAAGAGAAAAAAGCTCTCTATGCACAGGTGTCAGAGACCCATTTTCATGGGAGCCTGATTGAGAGTTGAGCCCTGTGATGTGGCTCAGGTCTGGGATGGAAAGGGGATGGAGGCTCACTTCATTCCCACTGTGGCTGGTCCACATGTGAGCAGCAAAGGAGGAGAGTGCATGGCCCAAGAAGCTTCAGTCACAGAGAAACTAAATACAGGGCTACTGTAGCCAGGCATTGATGCTAGCCATCTGTGCTGTTTTAAGAGCCTACCTAAAACTTGTTTTTCTCATCTTTTATTTAATGTCACCAAACAGGCCAAAGCATTTGAGTTAAGCTACCTCGAGAAGGTTCCAGAAGTCAAAGACACAGTGCACAAGCAGTCGCTTCTTCACCACGTGTGCACCATGGTGGTGGAAAACTTCCCAGACAGCTCCGATCTGTACTCGGAGATCGGAGCCATCACCAGGTCAGCCAAGGTACGTCCATGGACACGGAGGAGCTGGCCTTGCTCCAGCCTCCACTCTTGGATCTTTATGCGTCACCTCAGAGGAACACATGCTCTATTAAGTAAGACATTCAGCGCTGCCTGCATTCCCTGCTCTGGAGTTTGTGAATATGATTCGTTTCATGTCATTTCTGATGAACTTTTAAGATCTTTTTCCTATCTCCGGTTCTCAGCCAGATTCTTTCCTACTGAGGTATGTAAGGCAAGCCTGCCATCCAAGTCCTCACTCCTGTGTCCGCTGTTGAGAGTGTTACACACCAGGCTGGATTCTCCACAACATTGCAAACCCATTTTAGGTGGACTAACACAACAAAAAGATGCCATCTGGCTCCTCCTGAGATGTCTGTAGAATCTGAAGTGAGGAATAGAGCCAGGAAACAGGGCACGCCCGGCCCTCCTGCCCACAGATTGGCTGACTTGGTGACCTTACTCACAGGGAACATTTTTATAGGGTTGTAAACAGTATATGGCATTGGCTCCTCAGCTGCAAGCTCTTAAAGTGAGTGCAGAGTTAATATTGTCATGAGCATATGGTTTATTAGGAAAGAGACAGTTACAATACGTGGACAACCAGCTGCCTCCACTGCAGGAGGATCACTGAGGCAAAACAATGCCTGGAAGAAGGCAAACACAACAGAACTCACTGGGTGGGAGGGAACTCTTGAATAGGGTACAGCAGCCAGGCCAACACAGAGGAATCTCCTGGAGATAAAACAGGTTGGGGAGCGGGGGCTGGAAGTCCTGGGACACACTGGAGTCCTGGGTGACATGAAGAGATGGGCAAGAAATGGGATGGGGGCAGCACACATCTCCCTCTAGAAAGCTCTTGCTCTCTGCCTTCTCCCACAGCACTGGCTGGTGGAACCTAATGGCTGAGGGCCTCCTTTACCTGACTTAGGAATCTCAGGCTAGCAGCCACCAGGTACACAAGCGGGGCCCCTCAGCTGGCCTGAGGATGTCCCTTCCTTGAGGTGAAAAGAGGCACAGCCAGCAGTCTCCTCACTCAGGGAACTGACCAGGGCTTCTCAGAACACAGAGTCCTCTATTTAATGGTGTTCATACCATGCTATGGGGCAGGCCTTGTCCTACGGTCTTTATAAGTATTCCGTGTCCTAAAGCAGAAGGCTTCTGAGTGTCCCAGCAAAGGGTCCTCCAGTTGCTGCTCTGATACCCCCATGAGCATCTCTTCAGAAGATAGTTTTGTGAGGAATTTGAGGCAAAGTCGGCTTGTCTGGATCCCCTTCATGTTGGCCCTGTTTCCACAGCCTTCCAGAACAAATCAGTTCCCTTTTCACACGTGGTCCTTCAGTTTTACCCAGGGCCTTTTCCAGCTGGAGCTGGCTTATAATCCAAGTGGCCCGGCCCGTAAGCCCCACCACCCGGCCAGATCCAGTGGCTGCCCTGAGCCCCCTCAGTGTCAGGCCTTTCCTGAAAGCCTTTTGGATGTTCAGTGGTCATTTAAATAATAGCTCCATAACTTATCCTTGCTTAACAACTGAACACAGAAGCCAGAGCTGCAGATAGCCTCTGCCCACTAACTTTGGCCATAACTGAAGATGATTATTGACCTATATCTGTGTGATTTGGAAGAGAAGGCCATGACACCATGTCCCCTCTCTTCTCAGACTTCACTTCCAGAGCACCAAGCAATCCCAGCCATGCTCTGCCCTTCCTGGCCTTGGAGCACACCCTGTGTTCTGAGTGTGTGTGTGTGTGTGTGTGTGTGTGTGTGTGTGTGTGTGTGTGTGTGTGTTCTTCCTGTTGGGCCCTGCGGATCCTCTCACAGATCTGTCTTTATTGACTTGATCACTTCCCTGTCCTTCTGAGGATAGGGCTAGTAGCCCCCGAAAGTCTCTTCCGGGCATTCTCCTCCAGGCCCTGCTCCAGTGACCGTGGTCATTGGCACTTGAGCAGAGGTGATCACCTCTCTGCTCTTCTCCTCCTCTTCCTAACTACTCTTTGCCTCACTCCTAACCTGTCCCATCATTGCTCTCTCCCTGTCCACCTCTATCCTCTCCCTTCAACCTGCCCACTTATTTATATAACCATTTCATCCTCCTTTCTCATCCCTCTCAATTTCTTTCCCATCTTTCTTCTCCCTCTATTGCAGCCCTCATGTATTTGTCATGACTAAATCTTCCTGATTCATGTAATTTTTAGTCAAGAAATTCTACAAATCATTACCTTATAAAGACTCATCTCAGGCTACTTCAGTCAATCCAAACTGTTTGCACTTCCCTGAATGCACTGCAGGTGCTTCGTTACGTCTGCTCTCTGCATGTGTGGATTATATTTACTGTCAAGATCTCTTGCTTGGTGGAAGCTGTGTACCTTTCAGTGCTTGGCAATCCCCTGCCTACAGGATGAGGCTCCTTGAGAGCATGAATTTACTTGTCAGCATTTGTCTTTATATACTTAGTGCCTATGAGGACTAGTGTGTATTCATTACTCCATGAGTATTGGCTAAACATGTGAAAGGTAGGTGAATAAGATAATTTGTTATACAAATTATAAAGGAGATTTTGGTGAAGAGAAACTGGCTGTTCATGATCTGGCATAGCAGAGCCATCCCTGTATGACTAGAGTGAATCCCTTAGCTTTAGTAAAATGTTATCCCTGAAGAACAAGAGTCCCCTGAAAAGTTTTATCGGACATCTACTTAGTTCATCTTGTACTTGGTTCCTTCATTTCACGCTTTAATTTACAGTTCCCAAAGACTTTCATCGTATTTCTTTCCAAACAAGGCAAGAAAAGGTGACTTGTGTATTGGGTTTATTTGGAGAACAGTTTTATCACTAAATAAGTTGATGTGGAGATAATGACAAGTACACATGTGAATAATTTTTAGGCCATAAATATGTTTGTGTTTCAAGATGTAAATTTGGTTTTGATGTTTGTTTCTTCCCGCAGGCGCTTTGGTCTCCTGGTTCAGGTTGGTGTCCAGTCATTTCAGTGCATTTGCAGTCTTCTCTCTCTGATTTTCAGGTTGACTTTGATCAACTTCAGGATAATTTATGTCAGATGGAGAGAAGATGCAAAGCTTCATGGGATCACCTCAAGGCAATTGCAAAACATGAAATGAAACCAGTTTTAAAACAACGGATGTCAGAGTTCCTAAAAGACTGTGCAGAGAGAATTATAATTTTAAAGATTGTCCATAGAAGGATAATAAACAGGTAAGTGTATGGAGAAACTCACAGAAAAAGATCAGTACCATGGTGTGTTGAAAATATTCTGCAAATCAGGACCTGAAAGGTACTTTTGTTGTTGGTGGTGGTGGTGTTTTTTTGTTTTGTTTTTTTTTTCCAGTACTAGGGGTTGATCCCAGGGCCTCGCACCTGCATGCTTTGCAAGTGCTGGACCACTGAGCTGCGTCCCCAGCCCATTTTTTTTTTTTTTTTACTTTTTGAGACAGGGTCTCACTAAGTTACGCAGACTGCCTCTGTTCTTGAACTTGAGATCCTCCTGCCTCTGCCTCCAGCGCCACTGGGATTATAGGCATGCGCCACCACGCCCGGCATGAAAGGTAACTTTACAGAAATGTTATTGTACATTCTCGGTACATAGCAAATTACCTGCAATACAGCTGTTTAACACTTTCATGAATACTTAATTTTTTACACAATCATATAATACCATTGAATTTTAAAACTGGAAGGAATATCAGAGATAATTTGATCCAAAAATCCCACTTGATGATGTGTTGCATCTGTAAGATCCCTCACAAATTGATTACTGCCTCTCTGTAGCTGCTTGAGTACTTTCACCCACAGAGAGCTCACTCTCTTGCAAGGCAGCTCACTTGTTAGGAAATCTCTTCACTTATCTGATCTGTAGTCTTCCCTCTGAGGACATTCCAGAGATGAATTCTCCCATGGCTGCTCCACAGCACAGGACCTAAGTGAGGGCTACCCTACCCACCATGGGTGCTCTCCTCTGGACCAGCTTCCTCAGAGTCACAGAATCCAGGAGGACCCTGAAAGCACAGGAGTGATGGGCCAGGCTTTACTTTACCCACAAGGAGGCTGACTGGGCTAGCCTGGAGGCTGACTGAAGCTGTTCAGTGCTGTTCCACTAATAAGTGGTCACAGCCAGGATGAGAACTCAGGTCTTCTAACTTTCCAGGCCAGAGCCTTTCCTACCATGTGCCACCATTTTCTTCTTCTTCACTTTACCACAAAATATGGTTATAGAATCCTCTCCTCCATCTTTACTTCTACCCGTATTCCCTCTCTTCTTTCCTTCTTTCACCTACACAGGGCTTTCCAAAACTGATTCTCATATCTGCACATAAGCTCCCTCTCAGCTTGTGTCTTTTGATGCTTTGATAATCATGTTTATTTGGTCTTGATGTAGACTGGTAAGAAAAAAGGGAGTGTATTAGTCAGCTGTCATTGCTGTAACAAAAAAACTAACCCAAATAAACTTATGGAGGAAAAGGTTTATTAGCTGCTCACAGTTAGAGAATCAGTCCATAATGGCAGTGGGTCATGCTTGGCAGCAGCAGGAGGCTGAGCCTGTGGTAGACAACTTTACAGCATTACAGAGCAGGAGACAGAGTGACCTGGCCAAAGTTCCAGGACAAAAGTGTAGATCCAAAGGCCTACTCTCATGGAGCTGCTTCCACAAAGCTAGATCCTGCTTCCCAAAGTTTCCAAAGCCTCCACAGAGAGTGCTACTGGCTGGGGACTGAACCTTAAAGGATATAACCTTTGGGGGACATTTTATATTCAAACCATGACAGGAGGTGAGTTTAAAATGTTGAACAGAACACAAAGGACAAATTCTTTCTTCCAGGTTGAGATTAATCAGGACTTTTAGTTTAATTGTTCAATTGTAAATCTCCCTAACAACACTTCAGATAGACCTTTCAGTTGCTTCCTGAGTAGGAGAGTTTTATAAGAGATTTTGTCAAATGTTTTACTAAAGTTAGAGTATGCTATGCTTTTAACATGGTTAAAAAGGGGAGGCAAAGAATGTGAGCTGGTTTGACCCTTCATTTTTGTATGATGCAATTCCTAGCTTAAAAAAAAAAAAGCCAAAACAAACTATGAAAATAACTTCTATTTGGAATCTCATGAAACTGGAGTCATTTTATAAAAAATTTTTAAAGCTATTATGCCTGATTTTATTAACAATTTTGTCTTAGACAGATGAAAAGTCATTTTAGTTATAAAGCTATTCCTGAGGATATATTTGTTTTAATTGTTCCATCCAGGCTGGTCACTTGGATGATGGTAGCTCCTGCCTGATCCAAATTCCTGTCTGCTCTCTATTGGTGATACCATTAGGAATGGCCAAGATGGCTCAAAATTCACTGTAGTTATGATTGGTAGTAAAAGGTATGTGGCTAATGAGGGTAACCAGGTGGTGCCCAGTCCAAGACATGTCAACCATGGAACCCTGGGTTCAAATGAAGTCTTTAGCAGGAGTGCCATATGTAGAACTGATTCAAGAAGGAGTATCATATTGAAATTGAGGTGGAAGACTGAGAGCCACAATTGCTTTGCTTCAGTTTTCCCTCCCCTTCCTGGCAACATTCCCCATGAGGACAGCCAGGCCTGCTGGTATAGCCTTTCATGTCACACTTTGGGAAACTGAGACCCAGAAGAGCTCTAGTTGTAACTAGTGCAATCATCTTAGGACATGCAGATCATCCTAAATGTAAGACTTGAGAAAGTTGTAAGTAGTTATATGACTGTTGCTTCAGCTAATACTTGGTTTTAAAACTGTTGCCTGGCTTACAAAATCTTGTTCTGGTTCTTGGAATTTGTATGTTATCTTTTCCTTTTATCCCATTGTCCCGACAGCCTCGCCCACTGTGGATGTTGTAAACCCATGGCTCATGCCTATAGATTCATTAGGCTGCAGTTGCACTGTGAAAAGCCCTAGTAAGAGGGAGCAGTTGTGAGGTGGGGAGGAAGCCTCCCTGTGAGGCCTAGTGAACTACAGCAAGGGATGGCATTCTAGGCAGGCAGAACACAAATACCCAGACTGGCATTCCAGTCCCTAAAATCCACCCATCCTCCTCCTGGGTCAGACACTTCACTCAATGACATACATGGGTGAAAGATCGGGGGATACAGAACAAATCAAAGACTTGGTTTGTGTCTTGGGGTACTGATGATAGGAGCCAGCCCCTCTATAACCATAATATCTTCATATCCTGTATTCTACAACTTACAAAATCAGTTAACAAAAATCCCTTCAGTATTTTATTCCCTCAAAGTCATATTCCTTTGTCATTCAGAAGGAATGCATGGTGTCTTTTCAGATTCATATCTGAATCTTTTTTCAGATGTGAATTTTACTTGCTTGTGGTTACTCCCATTATTTGCAAAATATATGCTTCAATCATATTTCCAAATGATGTTAGATTTGGATTCCCTCTTGATCCAAAAACAATGTTCTAGAAATTAAAGGATAAGGAATCTTGGGTTGTGTTTACATATAAAAGAGGACTCATAAATTATATTGTGCATATATATATATATATATATATATATATATATACACACACATATATATATATTATATATTAAGAATAAGGTGAAATAGTTACCCAGTGGTGGACTGATGGGTCTTTTCATTAATTCTTCTCTCATGCAGATGTTGAACAGTGGTACAAAGCAATACATGTAGTATATTAACACTATTCTATCCTATGTTCATATCATATCACATATTTTATATCCAATATATGAATCAGACTATGGAGAAGAATCCAGCAGCCCACTCCCAAAACAATTAGCCATTGAAAATCCTATAAATAGCAGACAAGCACTGTTAAATATAGTGCCAGGGAATTAGCTCCACAGGCTAGAAGGCATTCAAGAAACACAGGGGAAGAGGTGCCTCCTCAGAATAGAGTTGACCTTAATGATGGAAATGGAGTAAAGCCCCTAAGACCTCCTTTTGCTGATGTGGCACAACTCAAGATAAGAAGACACACGGTGGCTCTAATAATGGGCTAAAACATAGAAAGATCATGTGTATGGCACAGTGTTGGGTAGGGTTTCATTCTGTTGTACATAGAATCACAATGAGTTGGATGAGGCCACCAACAATAACAACACATAAGTCAGTTGGCAGTAAGAGCCAGGAAGAACAAATTGGAAGATAAATGGGATAAGGAGTGACAAGAAGGTGCTGTTTTACCTGGGGTGGTCAGGAAAGTCTTCTCTGGGGAGTTGATATTTGGGTAGAGATATATGGGATGAAAGAGCACAATCCATGCAGCTATCTATGGTGAAAATGTTCTAGGCATAGCAAACAGCTCAACTGAACCCCTTGTCAGGCACATGGTCTTCCCCAGTGGAGTGGCCTCCTTTCCCCTCCCCACACCAGAAGCCCTGCAGGCCATCAGCTTCTCAGCTTCTGTTCCCTCAGGGTTTTCTACACACTGCACAGGAGCCTGAGGCCCAGAGATGGACCTATTCAAGGAACAATCAGGAGTCTAGAGTGGTCAAAGTCATAAGAAATTAAGTCAGAGAGGTAACAGGGCCAGTTATACAAGGACTGTGTGGATATCCACTTTGTTTATCTGTCCATCTTTGGATGGATATTACATTGTTTTTACTCTCTGATTATTAGGAATAATGCTATGAACATTTGCTTAGAAGTTTTGTGTGTGCACATGTTTTCATTTCTTTTGGGTATATACACAACAGCAGAATTGCTAGTTCATATTGTAGGTCTATGTTTAACTTTCTGAGGAACTGCCAGACTGTTTTCCATAGCAGCTGAGTCATTTTATGTTCCCATCAGTAGTATAAGAAGATTTCAGTTTTTCCACATTCTCATCAACATTTGGCTATATTTTGAGGCAAGGTTTCATTGTGTCCCAGGCTGTCCTATAACTCACTATATTGCCCAGACTGGCCTCAAACTCATGCCTCAGCCTCCTAAGTGCTAGGATTATAGGCATGGACCACTGTACCCAGCTAGTCTGTCTTTTTATTATAACCATCTTGTTGTCAGGTACCATCAAGTCAGTGTCTGACTCATAGTGACCCTATGCACAATAGGTAAAACATTATTCTTAGTGCTTCTCTGCTACTCATAAAATTTTTGATGGCTGATTGTTTTGCGTGGAGTGGGTTGCCAGGTCCTCTCCCAAGCCAACAGTGTCTGGTATTCCCAGGTGATCTCCTATCCAAGTACTAACCAGGTCTGACCCTGCTTAGCTTCCAAGATCTGATGGGAGCAGAGGCCACAGTGGTATAGCTGCAGGCATAACCATCTTATTGTTGTTGTTGTTAGCTGTTGTTGTGTCCAACTCATAGAATTTTCAATGGCTGATTGTTTCGGGATTGCCTGGAGTGTGGATCGGCATGTCCTTCTCCCATTTTTGTGGTACTGGGAATTGAACCCAGGACCTCAGAGACTGCAGAGCAGTGCTCTACAAACTGAGCCAAATCCCAGCCCATAACCATTTGTTGTTGTTGTTAGGTGCCATCGAGTTGGTATCCCACTCATAGCAACCCTCATAGGGTTTTCAATGGCTGACTGTTTCAGGATTGCCTTGGGAGTGGGTTACCACATCCTTCTCCCATTTTTGCAGTGCTGGGAATTGAACTCTGGACCTCAGAGACTGCAGCGCAGCTCTCTACCAACTGAGCTAAATCCCAGCCCCATAACCATCTTAGGGAGTGTGAAATTATATCTCTTTGTGGCCTTGATTTATATTTCCCTGTTGTCTAATGATGGTGAGCATCTTTTTTATGTTCTTCTGGCTATTTGCATATCTTTTTAGGAGGGAAGTCTATTCAAATCTCCATCTTTTATTTTTAGCATTGAATTGTAAGATTTCTTTATGCATCTTAGACACAAATGCCTCTTATCACACATATGATTTGCAAATATTTTCTCCCATCAGAAGGTTGTCATTTTGCTCTTGATAATATCTTTTGAAGCCCCAAATTTTTTAATTTTGGTGAGATTTGGTTTATTTTTTTCCACTGGCTGCTTATGCTTTTGGTATCTTATCTAAAATAAAGTTTTCCAATCCAAAGTAATGGATATTTATCCTTTATATTTTCTTCTAGGAGTTTCATATTTTTTCTAGTACTTTTTACTCCCTTTTATTTTATATACAAGTTGTATGCTTTATTTTTCACGGACAAAAAACAAGCTTTTGACTATAAATAGTGATGTGTGTGGTAGATACTAGAGATTTGACCCCAGGCCCTCACGCATGCTTTTGCAAGTGTGCTACCACTGAGCCACATCTCCAGCCCACGTTTTATCTCGAGACAGAGTCTCAGTTACACAGGCTGCCTCTGGCCTTGAACTTGTGATCCTCCTGCTTCTACCTCCCAACTCTCTGGGATTGCAGATATGCATCACCATGCCTGGCTCAAATAGTGATATTATTTACATAATACTATTATCAAATAGTGATATTATTTATGTAATACTATTTGTTCCACATAAAGAGTTTCCCATTTCCCACTATCTTCTTTCTCATTCAAAAAAAAAAAAAAAAACACAAAAAACAAAAAACAAAAACCAGGGTCTTGCTATGCAGCCCAGGCTGGCTATGAAGCTCAGACTGGCCTTAAAACTTGTGATCTTCTTGACTCCACTTCCCATGTGTGCTGGGATCACAAGCATGTGACAGCGCACCTGGCTTTGTATTTCCTAATAACTAAACACTGAGTACTTCACAAAAATTTTAAACAAACGGAAACTAATAATTTTTAATTTATTGACTAAATGTTGTTGTTGTTAGGTACTGTCAAGTTGGGTCTGACTCATATTAGCTCTAAATATGACAGAAGGAAAGACTCCCAGATACTCTGCCATGCCTAGCACTATGTCAGTTCTTCTCTGCTATTCATAGGGTTTTCAATGGTTGTTTCAGAATTGTTTTGGGAGTGGGCTGCCAGGTCCTTCTCCTGTTTTTGTGATGCTGGGGCTCTAACCTATGGCCCCAGAGTATACAGAGCAGCACTCTACCAACTGAGCTAGACCTCAGCCCATTTGCTAAATAAGTGACATAAATTTATTTTGTTCTGTTTTTTGGCATTTTGTAATTAAATTAAGATTGTAAATAACATTGCACTAGACACCGTAGCACAGCTTTGTAATCCCAGCTACTCAGGAGGCTGAGGTAGGAGGGAGCCTATGCAATTTAATGAGACCCTGTCTGAAAATATGATAAAAAGGGGATGGGGGGGCACTTAGCTAATTTGAGCAAGGCTCAACACCAAGTACTGAAAAGTGAAAAAAATGTATATAATATTGAAAAAGAGTTTCAAAATATTTACTCAGGGAAAACTTTATAAGCATGTATTTGCAAACTGTCCATTAATATATTATCTCTTATATATTCTTGTCTACTCCTAAGTTAGCCTGCAGCGGTAGC
>VMDO01000456.1:86579-291166 GCA_007922755.1 Pedetes capensis
CTGGATGGGAGACCGCCTGGGAACACCAGAAGCTGTAGGCTTGGGAGAAGGACCTGGCAACCCCCTCCCAAAAATCAATCTGCCATTGAAAACCCTATGAACAGCAGAGAAGTACTGACAATAGTGTTTCCCCTGTTGTACAGAGGGTCGCTATGAGTCGGATACCGACTCGACGGCACCTAACAACAACAACAACAACTCCTAAGTTCATTGAAGGAATTTCTAAGAAAGAATTTTTAATCCTATTCCTGTATAGCCTGGAAACTGTGCAATGTTTTCCTTATAATGCTACTTTTATCATTTTGTAGAAAGCTTTTCATATCTATTTAGGAAAATGTTACAACCCAGATAAGCAAAAAGTAGTCTAGAATCTTCCCCCCTAGACATAACCTCCATTAATGAGAAAGTGAGTTGAGTTTTTGTTTTTATTTTTACCTGAGAAGACTCTTGAAACTCAGCTCCAGGAATGAAGAACAGCATCCTCCTGCTGAAAACTTGACTCATTGTTTTTTTATGAAAAGATTTTAGACAAGTAAGTTTTGTTCTTAAAACTGAAGCTGTTGCCATCTTGTGTTTTCCTTGCAGGTTCCACTCTTTTTTGCTCTTTATGGGCCATCCACCTTATGCAATTCGGGAAGTGAATATAAACAAGTTCTGCAGGATCATTAGTGAATTTGCACTAGAGTATCGCACCACCAGGGAGAGGGTTTTGCAGCAGAAACAGAAACGGGCCAACCACCGAGAGAGAAATAAGACTAGAGGGAAGATGATCACTGATGTAAGTTTCACAAAATCAGTCGCTTTATGTCATTTATTTTGAAAGGAAAATCAACCGTGAATCTTCCCCACAGTTTGGGGAAGCTGTGCCCTGCTCCCATTGTGAAAGAAAATCCTCTTTTTAGAAAAAGTGCTGTCAAACTGCTTCTTTGCCATTTCTGTGAAAATCTACTATGTAACAAATGAGAAGTACAAAATGGGAAATTAAGACCATGTGGCTTGAGGAGGAACACATGACCCATAGTGTGTTGTATGATGCCAACAACATTTAAATCCTTCATAAAATGAGAGGAAAAGAAAAATCAAAAGTAACACTACTTATCAAAGGAAGACAAATGTATTGATTTGGAATTGATTTAAGATTTTAATCATCATAACAATATTATATACCAGGCATTTGACAAATTGACTACTCATTTGGGGCACGTGAGTAGAGAAACTGATATGATTGCTTGAAGACATAATCTGATGGTCCTTTGGCAGTTCCTTTGGCAGAATATGAGAGTGGGAAGAGATCCCAGAGAACAGTGAGTCCAGCAGAAAGTTCACTGTTGCCTTTTTGGATATCCCTCTACACTTAAATTTCCCTCCTATTCTTGGGCTCTTCAACTGCACATGTCAGCCCTGAGCCTAGCCAGGCCTCAAGTGCAGTGGGCACACAGATGGGACATGTCTAAAAAGTGGTTGGTGAAGGGATTCATAGAAATGGAAGAGACTAACAAAGACACACACAGCAGAGCCCTCTTTCTGATGTGCCTTTAGAAAACATGGAAAACTGACTATTATCTCACCTACCCTATGCATTACTAGTGAGCTATAAGTTCAGTCCAGACAAAGGGAAGAAATATTCTGAGAATTCTCCTTTTCTTGCCATTTATTATTGCTCGAGCAAAGCAGGAAGAATAAAGCCTTCTTCTCTGGTACTGACAGATCTTATTTGGAGCCTATTGAAGGCCTCTTCAATGTGATTTTTCTTTTCATTGTTTGGACTGGTGGCTATGAACTTCTCCCACCTGTGCATGTACTTGAATCACACATGGGCTCCCACTGATACAGGTAATGGAATGAGGGAAGGATAAAGCCATAGGGAGTGGTATTACCTTGGGTGTTTAAGCTTCAGCTGAACTCAAGTCAGGGAGATTTTTCTGAGGAAGAAGAAAATCAATTAAGAAGACCTCATGTGGCCAGAGGTATGTTCATGTTGTAGACAAAACAGAGTGAATGTGGTTTCTGCTAAGAGTCCACATTCCTGAGGGGTCTGATGTCACTTGGAAACTAGATGCTTTGATTTAGAAATTGTGTTGTATTTTAGGGCAATTCCAAGGAGAATCATAGACCAATCAATCCACTCACGACCCACTTCCACCCAAGCCCCTTGTTTCCTTAGAATTTGCTGTAGCTTTATAGGGAGCACCAGGTCACTTTTCTCCACAGGACTCCTTTCTGCAGCATCTGGAAGTCTGGACGCCAGTGCCATCAGCTGGGAGTCCTTTGTCTTTGCCTGAAATCTGGGTTCAATAGGATCTGTAGTCTGGAGGAGTCAGGAAGTAAATTGGATCCATCAGGGAAAACTATGGCCCACATTTTATTCTAAAGTGTTATTTTTAAAAGTTTTTAAAAGGATAGTTTATTTTTGTGAAAATTAGACACATTGTAGGGCAAAAAACACAAGTCCAATATGCTTATAGTTATGAAAACACATCAAAATTTCTTGCCAAATTCCTGAGATTTTTTTAACAGACGCCACTAATTTGTAAATTCTGTCCTTCTCTAAGAACATTTGACTTTGCCTGTTATAAACAGAGGTAAATGTCTTTAGAGTTTGATTAAAAAATATTTAAATTCCCATTAAAACTTGGACAGTACAGACTTCAGGGTTCACTCTCAACCTAGTTCATAGTTTAGAGATCAGAGTGGTAGTTGTGAAGAAAGACTGCCATCTTCTGGAATGTTAGGGTATTGTCACCAAGGCAGAACAGCCTTAGTGTGTTAGGTGCCGTGGAGTCGGTATCCGACTCATAGTGACCCTTATAGGGTTGTCAATGGCTGAGTGCTTCGGGATTGCCTTGGGAGTGGATTGCCAGGCCCTTCTCCCATAGAACAGCCTTAGATCTCCCCAATTCTCAGTAAGCGTTCATTGCATGCCCAGCACTGCAGTGGGCACCAAAGAAAATGTGAGAAGAGTGAAAGATAAGCTCATACCCCATGGGTATCATGATCTGGTTAGAAAATGACATATATACAACTGAAACCACTTAAACCAAAGCCAGACAATAGATTTAGAACCGTGAAGCCCTGACTGTTAGAGCTGGAAGAGAGTTTAGAGAAAACTGTAATAAGTCACTTTCAATACAAATGTTGTAAAAGGAGGGTGAAGAGGAAGCAATTAAACCAAGATTAGAAGTCAGGGGTTGTGGGTAAATATTGTGATGGCTGGCTATGAGTCAGCCCCATATCAACTCTGGGATGCTATTCCTTCCTCGCCCTCCTTGCACCTGGGCATGCAACAGCCTTCTGTTCCCATAATCCAGGGTCCTCCCAGGAAAGGCTTGGTAAGGAACTTATCCTTCATCTTTTTGCCTCAAACTGGTTCTAGAAAACTGGTGACAAAGATAAAGCAACACCAGGCAGATATGGCTATTTTTCTTGCTGTCATAAGCCAAATGGACTGTGAGAAGTCAAACTGGCAAATCCTAGAACTCCACAGTAGCAGGACTCCTGGATGAGTAAGTTTTGTTCTTAAAACTGAAGCTATTGCCATTCTTGTGTTTTCCTTCCAGGTTTTCCTTACAGGGACTGATGGGATGGGTGTGGTGGCTCACACCTGTAATCCCAGTACTCTGGAGGCTGAAACAGGCAGATCTGGAGTTTGAGGCTGGCCTGGACTACATAGTGAGACCCTGTCTCAAAAAACAAAACAACAACAAAAACCCCCTCAAAACTCCAAAGATAAAACAGTGAATATCGGTTGCTTTTAGGGCTATTGAGAGAGACAGAGATTTTGTATATGCAGCACCTTGCACATATACTGATTGCTGAAAAGTGCCAGCCATCCTGTTTAAATAAATAAGCTGTAAGATGAAAAGGATAGTGGAGTAAAACTGTCATCTCTTGTCATAATGCCATTTGGGTGGATAGAGTGAAATGTGATGCCCTGGAAGCCTCTTGTCATTTTTACTTCCAAAAGCGTAGTCAAGTCTCAAAGAACTTGTGTTTGATTTGCTCGCCTATAACCCTTCTGCACTCTCTGAGGCCCTCAGTTCAGTCCCCAGCACCACATAAATGGGGGAAGTACCTGGCAGCCTACTCCCAATACAATCCTGGAACAGTCTGCCATTGAAAACTCTGATTAGCAGAGAAACACTGACATAGTGCTAGTCTTGGCACATGTCAAGAAATGTTTCATTCTGTTGTACACAGTGTCATTATGAGTCAGACTCAAGAGCACCTAACAACAACAACAACAATCTCGATGGAAACACTTCAATTGTAGGTATATGTAACTTAAATTGAGAGATCGACATGACTTTTTACTGTCTATTTCTATTTAGAAGAGAGATATTTTCTTTAAAGCTATCTATGTTTATCTACTGATAGTCAGTTTCAATGGCCACCATGAGGGGCAGGTGAGATTTTGTAAAGGGCTTAAGTTCCTGTGTTTACGGAGAGTAAACTGATGTGTGCTGCTTGGGGTTGTTTCATTTGTCCTGTCTGGCCTGTGTGTGGAAGGATATACTGTCACCCAAGCCCAGCAGCCTAGGCAGGGAGGGGCCAGCACTTGGGATGAGAAAGGACCAGCAGCCAATGGACAGAGCCAGGTAAAAGCAGGCTGGTCCACTTACTGAGGCCCTGGTGGCAAGCAGCTGGTTGTCAGCCCAGCAGAATATAGCCAGCCACATGGCAGGGTTCAGAGCAGGGAGTGAGGTTGGTAGTGGTTACAGAACAGGTAAGTTGATTATTGACTTCATGGGCATCCCCAGGAGGTTGGCCTGCAGCCTTGCAAATTCGTCCTGCCTCTGGTTAGGTCTGTTCTTGAAGCTGTCTGAGCAAGTATCCAGACAAGAACAGCAGATCAGGAAGCCATGCACGGTGGCACACACCTGTAATCCCAATGACATGGGAGGTGGTAGAAGGAGGATCTTGAGTTTGAGGCCACAGGCAACCTGTATAACTCAGCAAGACCCTGTCTCAAAATAAAATAATAAAAATGGGCTGGGGTGCAGCCCAGTGATAGAGCACTGGCAAAGAATGTGTGAAGCCCTGGGTTTAGCTCTGAAGTACCACCAAAACAAAAAAAAATCAGAGTGGGGCATGGCAGCTCCCAGTTCAAGAGAGTGTGCTCTGGTTGTGGTGGCCAGTTTCTGTTTTTGGAATGTGATGTGATACTGAGATCATCTCATCTTTGCTGACTTCTGTGCCTTCTAAGACTCCTTCTGTCTTTTTCATCCATCCTGTCCTGTCCTGTCGGGTAGACTGATGACGAGGAAGAAGTTGAGGTACGACTATAAACATGAAGGATTCTACATTTGACCATCCTGTGTGTGCTATAGAGTCTAACCTAACATATTTAGCATGAAGTGTCAGCACCCTTCAATGCTTTAAGCCAGCAATCCCCAACCTTTTGGGCACCAGAGATGAGTTTCATGGAAGACAATTTTTCCACAGACTGGAGGTGGAGCTCAGGCAGTAATGTGAGCAATGAGGAGCGGCGGTTAATACAGATGTTCATCACTTGCTCACTGTTCACCTCCTGTGAGCCTGGTCCTTAATAGTCCAACCTGTCCATGGCCTAGGGTTGGGGACCCCTGCTTTAAACCATGCATGAACATTTTCTAGTTGGTTTTTGTGTGATGACTAACCACTTGATGGGTTCTTGTCATACTATCAGTGCCAGAGAGTGAAGGGCTGACTGCATTTTCCACACTGTCCCTCAGTCCAGGGTAATCAGTAGTGCTGCCACTACTGGCAGGCTCAGCCAATCTCTCTCTACTGCTGGAAGAATGAACAAGGGATTTTCCTTGCAGCCCCATCTGAGCCTTTTGTAACTTAAGTGTGAGACTTGGATTCTAGAATAACTACATACATGCTTGATGTGGTGGTGCATACCTGTAATTCCAGCACTCAAGAGCCTGAGGAGGGAGGATTGTGAGTTGGAGGCCATCTTGTGCTACATAGTGAAACCCTGCCTCAACAAAACAAAACAAAGCAAAAAACAAGATAGCTGGCTACAACAGCACACACCTGTAATCTCAATGACTTGGGAGGCTGAAGCAAGAGGATTGTGAATTCAATGCCAGAGGCAGCCTGAGCAACTTAACAATACTGTCTCAAAATAAAAAAAAAAAAACCTAAAAAAGAAGTGCAGGGTATAGGTAGAGCACCTGCCTAGCATGCATGAAGCCCTGGGTTCAAAGCCCTACTACTGCAAAAATAAATGAATGAATGAATAAATAAATAAATAAATAAATAAATAAATAACATAAAAAATAAATTAAAATAAATAAAAAGTAGAATTACTAAATAAAGAGTCCTAAAACCATGAGGAAGTGGGGCAGTGGCCAAGAACCATGCCAGAGCCACTGTGGGCAGCCTCGGGTAGATGCCTGTTTCCTTGACTGGTTCTAATAGCATTTATGGACCAGTGTGTTTGGTGCTGGGAGATGGGCCTAGATCTAGAGTAATCCTTCCTAGAGCTTAGCATATTAGGACTCTTTTCATTGAATCCCACTTTGGCAATGCTGCCATTTTAAGCCATTTTTTTTGTTTGTTTGTTTGGTTGGTTTTTTTTTTTTAGTAATTTTTAATGTACAACTTAATGGGTTTCATTATGACATTTCCATATATGCACTTCACTGTACATTGCTCACATAACTTCCCCCTTACCCTCTCATGACCCTCCGCTCCCTGTCCCTACCTCCCCACCAATGGTCTTCTTTCTACTTGCATATCTTTTGTGAGAATATTTATCTATATACATGTATCTCAATTTTGATACAAGTCCAACCTTTTTTCTGTAGTGATCTACCTTTTTACATTCTCAGCAGTATTAGATGAGTGACTTAGTCCACTTACATTATTGCCAGCCTTTGGTATTATTACTATTTTTTTATTTTAGCTTTTATTTTTTATTTTAGCTTTTCTAGTAGGTTTTATTTATTTTTCTATCTTCCCTTTTTTTGACATACTCATAAAGTTGTGCTGTTTACATTGAGACTGACCTCTCCCCCTTCATCCCTCCTCATTGACCCTCCTCCCCCTCCCATCTTCTCCAATCTTCGCTTCCCTCTTCTAGATCCCTCCCTCCCTCTTCCCACTCCTTAAATTGTCCCTTCTGTGCTAAGTTTAATTGTGCTTTTTTTATGTTTCAATTTATGTATAGGATTTTTAAGAAAAACTTCAGTGCTTTCTGGCAGTAAATCAGGAAAAAGAAGCCCAGCATATTTGATTAGCAATATATATCAGGGCTTCAGTTTGATTTTGGGCTTTTCCCAGAGTTCATGTCAGTCTTCCCAGCCAGGCACCCGCTGGGGACCTTGAGTGACTTCTGAGAGACAGCCATTCCAATGCTTGATGGGTAGAGTTCCTTCTGGTGACAGTGGCTTCTCTTATAATAAATCTTCCTGTAGACTACTGTTTTGTCAGTAGTTGACAGGCTCAGTGACTGCTGGAACTTATAGATGGCCAGAATGCACCCAAAAGAAAAACAGAGAAGAGAAAGTTTTCTTAGCTGAAAGTTTGCTAAGCTCAAGTTGCCTTTTGGGGGGAGTCCCCTTGCTTCCTAACCTCCGTTTGGTTTTGCAGTCTGGAAAGTTCTCTGGCAGTTCTCCAGCTCCACCAAGCCAGCCACAGGGTCTGAGCTATGCTGAGGATGCAGCTGAACATGAGAACATGAAGGCTGTGCTGAAAACTTCATCTCCCGCCATGGAGGACGTCACCCCTGCACTGGGCGTCCGCACACGCAGCCGAGCAAGCAGAGGTAACCCTTGGTGGGCATGGATTGTCTTCTCTGGTTGGCCATCCTTTGGGAGTTCAGAGTCTCCATTACAAGATACAGGTCACTGTGCCCAATGAGTGGCTACAAAGGACTGTCAAATTTCTGGGACTTCCAGTGCCAGCCTAAGTATACATCTTCCGTCATAGCACCTTCATGACCTAACTACCATAGCTTTGTCTCAAAGTGTACCTTTCTTTACACAAAAGTGTTCTTCCTTTGTTCAGACCCTCACGGGCAAAAGCTGAGGTCAACAAACTTCAGTCTGCAAACAAATTCAGTCTGCCACCTATTTTTGTGTGTAAAGTTTTATTGGAACACAGCTATGTTTATTCATTTTTGTACCCTTGGTGGCTGCTTTGCACTACAATGGCAGAGTTAAGCCATTGTGACTGAGACTTTGTGGTCAGTAAAGCCTAAAAACAGTTACTTTAAAGTAAAAGTTTGCCATCTCCTGATTAAAACTCTAAATCCTTTGTGCCCTTTTTTTTCAAATCCTTAGAAAAAGAAACAAAACTAAAACTTCAGGATGATAAAGACATTAGAGTTTCTAGATTTGATTTATAATTTGAGGGGACTTGAAAAATTGTAATGAATAATTAGAATGCATTTTATATCTGAGAATGCAACTCCCTGGTCTAATCTGACACCGCATTAGCCCTACTAAGTCCCTTGCCGCTGCAGGAAAAAAAGCCCAGGCTAATTACCTTGTCCTTTGAGGCTCCAGTAGTCTGGTCCTACCCTATCTTTCAAACTTAGCTTCTGCCCGTCCCTATGTTGTTGGCATCACCCTCCTCTGAACCTGATGCATATCCCAGCGTGCCCCTGTTGCTCATGCCTCTCAGCTAAGGACAGCCTTCTCCCCTGCCTGCCAATTTCCCATTCACCTCCAGAGAGCACACCCTCTACCCTCTCTGGGTCCCCACTTACTCCCTTTCTTTGCTGTACTCCTGAGGCCCCAGTTTAGGCCTCCTATAGGAGATAAGCTTTAAGGAGAATCAACTGCTGGGGACAAGCTTTATCTTCCTGGTGTTGGCATAGCACATATTGTGTATCTGCCAACAGAAGACACTGTCAAATTCTGTCCAAACTGGTATGTTTCAGGGAGTGAAAAAGGGTGCTAATAGTAGTTATGTTAGCACAATGAGTAAAACAGAACATGCTAGGTAAGCTGGGTTGTGGACTACTTTACACATTGCAGAAACCTGGTAATGAATGAATGAATGAATGAATGAGTGAATGAATGAATGCAGTGACCACTAGACATCTTCTCAGGCTCTAATGAGCCTTCAGAGTCATAAGATAACAGAAAGGCAGCTGGAGTGTAGAGGCCTGTGGGGAGGAAAGACCCTTGAGAAGGCCCAGCAGTGACTTCAGTTGGCTTTGCTCACTGACCACTACTTTTTAGTATTTTGCTACTCTCTTAAATGTATGAAAATAATTATTGTAATAATTTCAACATAAAAGAAAAAATAAGTGTCACATATAGTTTTCTCAAAGAAAAGTTGCACAATGTAAATGGCTCATTAGGGTTTTTGGTGAACCAAAAAGCCACAACCAGTCATCTGAGAAGGATCTTAAAAGGACCAAGACACTGTGTTCTAGAACTCCAGGGTTTTTGTAGAGCTGCTCTTTAGGCCTTTTACAAAGTTACTGAATGGTTTTCTTACCTCACGTGGGTTCAGGATTACTGACTCTGGTTCCCTTCTCTTCTGCCTTCCTGTAGGACTTTGGTCTTTAGCCATTAATAGAAGTTTTACTTTGATATGTAGCTAAGACTATGCCAAAAGAAGGGCCGCCTCCTTCCATCCCTGTCCCAGTGTTAGATTAAATGGGAGGCAGCTAACAGTGTAGAAAGTTATATCTCTTAATATAATCTTGATTCTCAAACTATGTTCCAAATATTTGCATATATTTGCATATGTGTTATATTAAAGAATCAAAAATTTGGCCCCTGGGGATTGATCTGTCCAAACTCTTAGACTTCTAGGTAGTTTTAGATGTGGAATTAGGAGAAGAACATAAATTAACATGATGTTTTGGCAATGAAAATGCAGCCTTTTAGTGCTTAGCAGCAGACACACACAGCTAAGAACCACACCCCTGAGCACTGTACCTGGTCCATTCTGATTGTCTGGTTTGAGGAAGAGAGGCACCCTCTTCCTGGCCAGTATTGTCTATAAAAGGCCTCTGTTCCAAGAGAACAGAGAGTGTATGTAAGCATGAAAGAAGAGAATTAAGTGGGTGAGTCAGAAGGTAAAGAAAATAGTACCATTAAAGCCTGAGCAATATTGACTGTCTAGAAAAAGCATAAAACAAAGCTAAAAATAAAATAATATAGTTTTGCAGTGTTATGGGATGTGGAGAGGGGAATCACTTGCAGCCTATGGTTACCAAAAGGCCTGAGACATCCTGGATGTGAGTCTCTCTGTGCCCAGAAGCTTTTGCAGGCGTTGTGTGCTAGGCTCAATGTGGCCAGCAGGAAGGCCAAGGGAAGCATTAGTGCTGGCACCAGGGTAACCCCAGCCATCAGGCTAAGGCCTTGAGCCCCTAAACCTCAATGGATGCTAAGGCAGTGCATCACAGGCCAACTTAAGAAATAGACTCCAGCAATGGGACATAAACAGGTTGTACAACTTTTAAAAGAAACTAGAAGTCTGTATGTGACCAGATGGGACCAAAAGAAAAAGTGTTGCTGGGTTTGTTCCATCTGGGTTCATTTTCATTGACTGATGAAAGGGCTTAGGGTGGGAGACTGTTCAGTTTCTTTGCACATTCACAACCATCTGAAGGGGGACTTCTGCTTTCAGGTGGCATGTAATAGGGAGTGGCAAGCCATCACTCCTGCTGCAATAACTTGTTTTTAGGTACCATTGGGTCCAACTCACAAATATAAACATCAATATAAATATAAACAAATCCTATCAGATCTCGGAAGCTAAGCAGGGTCAGGCCTCATTACTACTTGAATGGGAGATCATCTGGAACACCAAGTGCTGTAGGCTTGGGAGAAGGACCTGGCAGCCCACTCCCAAAAACCAATCAGCCATTGAAAACCCTATGAATAGCAGAGAATCACTGACAATAGTGCCAGGCACTGCACAGTGTTGGGGAGTGTTTCATCTGTTGTACATAGAGTTGCTATGAGTCAGACCCAACTCAACTGCACCTAACAACCACAACAAATATAAACATAAGCATAAATATAAACATATGCATTGTAAATGAAATGTATAGCTAATATATTCACACATAGTATACAAACGAATTATTTTCAGACTTACAATGTGGCCTTGGTGTTACTAAACACCATATTGTTGTTGTTGTTAGGTGCCATTGAGTTGTCTCCAACTCATAGCGACCCTATACACAACAGAACAAAACACTCCCCAAACTGTGCCATGTCCAGCATGATGTCAGTGCTTCTCTGCTATTCATAGGGTTTTCAATGGCTGATTGTTTTGGGATTGTTTGGGGAGTGGGCTGCCAGGTCCTTCTGCCATTTTTGCAGTGCCAGGAATCAAACCCAGGACCTCAGTGCAAAGCAGCACTCTACCAACTGAGCTAAACCCCAGGCCTTTGCTGCAATAACTAGAAATAAAAAATAAAATAGAAAGCCTTTAAAAAAAATCTAAGAACTGTGAAAGGAAAGAAGCCTAGACAAATTGAATTCTGAGCTAGTTGAAATTCTTTCAGAGCATTTACTAAATGTGGGCAAAGGCTGAGGACTAGGCTTCCCATGGGTAAGGTGACTAATGGAAATGAGAAGCCAGCAGAACTTTGAATAGCCAGATCATCTGGCATAAGAGATTGAAATAAAGAGGTGCCCCAAATGCAGATACTTTTCTCTATGAGATATCTGTTAAGTGCAACATCAAGGAGGCCAGGGGGTTTGGGGAATTGGGTCAGAAAGCCTGAAGGAAGTCTGCAGTGTTGAAGTACTGAGGAAACAAAAACAAGGGAGAATAAGCACCTCCAATAAAGACACACAGATCTCAGCCTCAAGATATTTAAAGAAAGAGGCTAGCTGATTTCTAAACTACAGCTGCCATCTGGCCTCCCCCTAACTCAAGGATGTTATGGAGGAAAATAATACTGACTTCAGTCTGTATGTTTTTATACACAAAGTTTATCATACAGTTAAAACTATAAGCCAAGGGAAGAACATGAAAGCATGACTGACAATCAAGAGGAAAAACAGACAATAGCAATAGACTCCTTAGTGATCTACATGTTGAAATTTGCAATCAAGAGTTTTAAATGGCCATTACAGGTGTTGTTTAAAGAATAAATGGAAACATACACAAGTGGATAAAGGTGGGCAATTTCAACAGAAAATTAGAATTTATAAAAGAATCAAGTGGACATTCTAGAATTACAAAGTAAAAAATCTGAATAAGGACCTCAATTGACTGGTTTAATACCACATTGGCTTCTGCAAAAGAGAAAATTAGTGAATTCAAAGACAGGTTAATGTAAAATGTACAAAGTGAAGCATGTTGAGAAAAATAGAACAAAGTCTAAGAGATATATGAACATAGTAAAATGGTCTAATGTGTAATTGGAGTTATAAAAGGAAAAGATGGGTACAGAAGCAATATTTAAGGAGATAGTGGCTGAGAATTTCCCCAAACTGATGACAGATATTAACCCACATGTTTAAGAAACTTATAAAATTCAAGCAGAATGTATACCAAGAGAACCAGGGCATAGGCAAACTCTATGAAAAACGGAAAAGATACATTATGTTCTAAGGACTAGCAATGGGAGTAAATACCTCACTTTTCTTTTTCCTTTTTTTCCCCCCAGTACCAGGGGTTGAACCCAGTGCCTTGTATTGTACTTTACAAGTGCTCTGTCACTGAACTGTACCCTCAGCCCCTTTTTAAAACTTTTTTTATCTTGAGACAGAGTCTCATTAAGTTATGCAGGCAGCCTCTGGCCTTGAACTTGTGATCCTTCTGCCTCTGTTTCCTGAGTTCCTGGGATTATAGGCATGCACCCAGTGATGGCTCACTTTTCAATAGAAACTAGAGAGGACAAAAAAAAAAAAAAAAAAAAAAAAAAAAAAAAAAAAAAAAAAAAAAAAAAAAAAAAAAAAAAAAAAAAAAAAAAAAAAAAAAAAAAAAAAAACCACAAAAGAAAATCTTTAAACTGCCAGAAGAAAAAGCTTCTAACCTAGTGGATTATTCCCTTGGAAACTATCTTCCAGAAGTGAAGGCAAACATTTTTCCTTTATATTAAAGCAATGGCATATGTATGTTGATATATTTTTTCATTTTTGAGTGTTTATATTTTCTAAAAGGAAAATATAAATTACAGTGTTTTCTTTCAAACAAAAATTTCCATAGCTTGAAAAATTAAGTAAAAGTGATCTTGTGCTATTATGGTCTAACATGCTCTGTCCCCTCCACCACGTCTCAGCATATATAAATACCTTGTGAACACTTGGGAGACTGAGATAGGCCACATGGGTAGTATTCCTCTGATGGCTGCTTGTAGTTACAAAGGCTCCAGGAGGAGAAATGTATGTGTGACCAGGAATAACAGGAATATTGATCAGGCAGTGAAGACAGTAACCGAGACAAGAAGGGATAAAAAGAACCACCAAGAATGAGAGCATGAGGAATGAAGTCATCACAAAACTGAGTCTAGACCTATGGCAAAATGTTCCTTTTAAGCCTATCCTGACAATTACATTAGCAACAAATCCCTGGGGATGTGTAGACAGAAGATACCAGTAATTCTCAGAGGGAGGATCAGACGATGCTTTCATTTCTGGCCCAGGGCTCTGAAAATGTATTACGAGCAAACATAATTGATGGAACTTTGTGTTTCTGGAAACACAGTTTGGCCTCTTGAGACAAGACCCAGCTATAAATCAGTAGGTGAGAGGGAAAACAGAACACTGCTGGGGAAACCACAGTTGTGCTGCTGATTGCTCCGCATTGTGGAGGGTCTTTGTCATAGGGGTCTGCTGTCCCAGACTGAAAGCTGTGCCATCATGGGCCTCCTGCCTCCAATTACAACGCCCAGACCATCCTGAGAATGCAGGAAAACTCAGCAGCAATTCCAAAACTTCATTTTTGGGACTATCTTTTTTAAAGGTTTTATGATGCTGGAAAGAAAAAATGACCTTTCGATAGGAGCAAGTGGACCATATTCCTTTAGGAATGAGCAGGAAAACTACAGTTTATTATGCATATGCAATGGTATAGATATTGCCCTATAAAAAAGGTAAGCAAAACAAATTTTAAAAACTGTATCAACAACAACAAAAAATGTTGTCATTTGAAAATATCAGTGCCCCATAGCCACTAGCTTCATACATGCAGGTGATGGAGTGCCTGGAATCCTGGCAGTCTTCCTACAAAGTGCAAATTGTTTATGCATTCAATTCAGTCATGTGAATTTTACTGGCAGAAATTATGGGTATGTTATAGCATATTTCATATTTGCAATAAAATTTTAAGCACAAACACACATGTCCATGAAAACCACAGTCCACTGAACTGTGATCGACTATTCCTAACTAGTTCCATCAAATTCTGTATTTTCTTTGTTCATTCATTAACAACCAGGTGATTGGAAGCTTCAAGACTTTTTTAAGTTAGCATGGGATAAGAACTAAAAAATTTAAAATATATGTTTATCGATATATATTAACATTAAAGTATAAATATTATTGTATCATTTTTTTTCTCTCTATAATGGGAAAATCTGGCTTTTCTTTGGCTTCCTCTGGACCTAAATCAGGCTGCGGGTATCTGTGTTCCATAAGCGATGAATTTGAGAACTCTAATCTACAGGCTTTTGAAACTGTACATTTATTACAAAGTGAAATGTAGATAGTAGAAATAAGCAATTTTGAACACATTGTATAGCTTTCTTCCTATAGAAGCATATTCATGATCACAGAAGATATTTCACAAGTTGATCTATCATAAAAGCCTGGTTAGGAATGTATTAAATTAGCATGAATTTCTAACTGACAATACTTGGGAACTCATGTTTTGCTTGCACTTTCTTCTTGTTTGTCAGAAGGCAATGGTTCAATGCTAGACTTAGACTATCTTAGCATGTAGTTATTTATGAATACAGTTTTCTTGTCAAGGAGCAGGGAGATATTACAAAGAAAAAAATTATGTCAATATCCCTATTGCTGATTGAAGAAGGCAATCCTATTACAACTTTTAAAGGCTAGGTAATCCAAAAATTGTCTTTTACTAAATCTAGTTAACATTTGAGAGGTTAAGGTTAGCTGAAATTCATTAAGCACATACAACCACTTAGTAAACCCCTCAGTGGCTCTGTACATTGCTGGGTGTGCATTGCTGAATATTACTGATATGCATAGCAAGGAACAGCGTGGGTCATCTGCCCTCGGGTGACTGAGCAGGTGAAGGCAACACACCTAGGGGAGAGAGTGGAACAATAATGGGAGACAAGAACACCTCTGTGTTATAGGGCAGAATGAAATATATGCTCCAGTACAGGTTTGTGCAGAGTCTGGAGGAAAACAGTCATAGATGGAGACAGATTAGTTCTGAAGCTCTCACTGTGGCCTTTGCTGGGATCCTTTGCTTGTAGGAACGATGACATGTATTTTCTTTTCTGAGATTGTTGTACTCTTTGGTTTAATTTTTCAGGATCCACTAGTTCATGGACTGTGGGAACTGATGACTCACCTAATGTCACAGACGATGCGGCTGATGAGATCATGGACCGCATCGTCAAGTCGGCCACACAAGTGCCCAGTCAGCGAGTGGTGCCTCGGGAGAGGAAGAGATCCCGAGCCAACCGCAAATCTCGTGAGTGCTTTTTGGGTAGGGATGAGGGACTCCATCCTGGATGGGTCTTCCTTTCTATTCTATATGACCAGAAGGGCTGAGACTTAGAGGGCAACACCCGTGAATTTTCAGTGGTTGCCTGGAATGTCCATTTATACTCCTAAACAAATGGCTTGAAGTTCACTATCTGTGTCAGTCATTGCAGAGGGGCAGGGCTGCAGCCACGACTGCCCACTGTGTTTATTATGTGTGCAGGCCTCTCTCATTTCACTTTGTCCTCAGGAAGCTCTGAAAGACCCTTAAAGGCGTCTGGTGTGTAGAGGTGGGTACAGTGGAGCCAATTGCCAAGTTACTGCCCTGGATTCTTTGCTAAAGGCTGTATTTCTGCCCTTCACCCAGCACCAGGGGCCACTTGCTGGGCTGGAGCCTGATTCTCTCAAGGTTTACCAGAGCTGACCAGCATATTGAAGGTGAAAACCATATTGAAGGGTAGCAAGTGACTTGACAGTCAGTGAAATGCATCAAATATTTAGTGTTAGCCCCTTGTGAGCAACTTTTTCCTTTTCTCACCAGAGGATTCAGCAAAATCAGAGTGGCTGATTTTAGTTTGAGCCTGCTGCCAGCTCCTGCACTCTGAGCTGATGGGATGGAGGTGCCTCTGTCAATGGTGTGTGGATTCTCACAGGAACCACTCTCTGTGGAGAAAGAGGATCCATGTAGATCCTTCTGCATGTGCCTGTTCTAGGTGTAACTCCAGGTGGCTCAGGTGCACCCTAGGCTTCATCCTGTTGCAGGTCGGTCATTCAGGAGACAGCTTGAGTCTCCACTGGCTTTACCTCTGAGAATAAGGGCTGGTGAGAAGGTAATGAGCCTCTTTGCATCACCCTGTTCTGTCTCCCAAAAGTGAAAGGAGAGTGACCACAGGCAGGCAGGGAGTTCAATAAGAACTCAAACTCAGGGCACCCCTAGCTTGTTCTCTCATGAGATTCACACAAGAGGTGACTGGGGCATGGGATGCAATGTCTAACCTTGTGGTTCTGCCTAACTCATTGCTACACTTGTTTCTAGGACAAAGAATGCTAAGACAAATTCCTGCAGCCTATTAGACCTTGACCCTTTCATCTGCTTTAGTTTCTGATTCGAATTTTTTCCTAGGAAGGAAAATAACATTGTGGGGGAGGGGAATATGATTCTCATTAATATGGGTAGGCTGAGTGTCTCCTTTTTCCCTCCCTCCCTCCCTCCCTCCCTTCCTTCTCAGCACTGAAGGGTGGAACTCAGGACCTCACACATGCTAGGCAAGTGCTTTACCACTAAGTTGCACCCCCAGTCCCTTTTCGTATTTTTTTATTTTGACAGAGGGTCTTGCCAAGTTATGCAGGCTGCCTCAGGACTTCCTGCCTTAGCTTCCCAAGTCCTGGGCATTACAGTCTGTGCACTACACTGCCCAACTGAGAGTCAGTTTGTGACAAGCTCCCAAAGTCAATGCTTCTGGACCTTGGTACTCACTCTGAGTGCCAAAGCTGATATCTGGATTCCTGCCCCTCAAGGAATTCACTGTATTAGGAGATAGGCTCTCCTTCCACTGTATGCCTCATCTCCTACCCTTATAATCCCCTCATTTGTTTCATGGAAAACTATTATTCAGGTTCCCTGGCTTTTTGTATCTTCAGGAATATGTTTCTGGCTTCCAATACCTAGGGGTACCTATCTAAAGAAGGCCTTTACATTTATTTTTGCTGATATTTTGCTCTTTCTAACCCAGTGCAGCTGGGAATTCTTTGCCTATTACCTGGTGCACCTGTGTAAGAACTCAATAGGAAATTTGAACTTCAAAGTTGGGCCTCAGACAGTATGAGCATCTCATAGAAGCTTATTAGAAATACAGATTCATGGGCCCTGTCCCTGGGCAGCTGATTCAGAATCCACATTTAACAAGATCTCCAGGTAATTTACCTTCATAATAAGGTAGAGAAGTACTAGTGGATGAGACCAGGACTGGTATTGCCAGGTCACAAACTATTCTCCAAAGGAGCAAGGTAGTCCACTCTGGCTGAACACCACATGGTGAATCTCAGTGGCTCCAGACCAGCAAAGAAGTTCCGTTTTTGCCTGTATGAAGTGTGTGAAATAGTATTTCCTTGTGGTTTTTATATTTCCTGTATATTAGGAAGATTGAGCCTCTTACAATTTATCTCCTTTCTTTTGAATATGACTTGTCCCTATCATTTGCCCATTTTTCTATTGCTTTTTCATGATAATAAGTCTTCTTAAATAGCAACTTAAATGAAACTTAGAAAAGGCTCTTTGGGGTCTTTAGTAGGTTATCTTCAGTAGTTTCCCTTTATTGCCCTTCTGTTAGTTACTTTGATAAACTAGTAACCAAATGGCAGAAGGCTTGAACCTATGAACTCCTGGTTTTACTGCAGTGGGCAACCTCAGTGCAGGAATCACTGGTGTGGGGAGGATCTAGGAGGATTCTGTGGGAGGTGGACTTAGGGAGAGAATGGTGAAAATCTGCTAGACCAGGGAGCGCACTAATATAGGCTGGGAGAGGGTGGGCCTGGGACCTCAGACAAGGATAGTGCATGAGACATTGGCCTGGCCATTCCTTGGAGTCCAAGGGTATGGGCCCCTCTGACAAGTTACTTGTCTGCATTGGGTCCACCCTCTGGTCAGACTCCTAGACTCATAATGTTACTGGGAACAATAATATAGTCATAATTAATTTTTGTCTTCAAACTAGCCAGAGAGAGCCTGTTTATGTGGTTGACATAAAATAATTTCCTGTGGTATCATTTCCATTCCAATCTTATGTAAAACAGCCGTATATTCCTTTTATTTAGCCAAACACATTTTTCCCATGACACAGTTCCTATAACAAATGTAGCACTGTGTTCATGTGTTTATCTGCAGCAGGTTTAATTTATTAGTAATGGCACTATCAACAGAAATTTAAGACAGAGGATGTTAGACTTTGATTTCCATTTTAAAGGGATGATAAACTTCAGCCTTTCACAAGAGGCTAAAGGAATAAGAAAAAACAATTTGCAAAATCTGTGTGAAGTTTAGTGGTTTGGGCCTCACCATGAAACAATGCTGTGTTTGAGTTGATTGTTTAGTGGTGGTGATGAGGCAAGTGGATAATGAATAACCAACATATTTGGGCTATAACTCACTTGGCTAAAGACAATTACAGTCCAGCTAATGCAGGAAATGAAACAGAATCCATCCCATAACTTGGAAATTTATGGCCTACAAGCTACTCAAGGGTCCTCCCAAATAATTAGATGTCTGCTTCCATGTGTGATGCTGGTAGGCCTGCACACATCAAGCATCCAGCTAATGGCTGACATCTGCAGTCAGTTTCACATGCCAAGGGCATCTTAATCCATTTACAGGTTCCCATGGCTCAGTTCTGCTTTCACAGCTACTGCCTTCTGCAGTCCAGCAGCAGCCTAGGATCCAGGGATCCCCGAAGGCGGATGAGGAGTCAGTGATGGGAGACAGAGACACAGCAACCCTGAGGCAGTGTGATTCTGTTACGTTTATTGTTCAGATAGCTCAGCCTTTTATACAGAACTTGTTGTTGTTGTTAGGTGCTGTCGAGTCGGTATCCGACTCATAGCAACCCTCATAGGGTTTTCAATGGCTGTTTTGGGATTGTCTTGGGAGTGGATTGCCAGGCCCTTCTCCCATCATACAGAACTACAATTCACTACACCTTATGAAAGGTCAGAAAAAAGACAAAGGAATTGGTAGCACTGATGGATTACACCAAGGTTTTCTCAACTATCACTTGATTAAATTATCACATGAGTGTTAGGTGGTGATCAAAGTAGGAGATGAACTTAGAGAAAAATTGTGTTTACTTCAAAGAGATAAACCAAGACGACCTGAGCACCTATACATCCTGTGTCTAAATCATTAACTATTCTAACTTTATGCAGGAATTAGGGGTGGTTAACTATTACCTGTGTGTCACTCCACTGAGTCTATTTGTTATGACAAATGGGTGCTTTAAATTATCAGAATGATTTGTTTACTCAAGGGCTGTTGGTACAAAGGCTTTTGTTTGTGTTGACTCAAGTAGTTTACTGCTGGAAATTACTCAAGGATTTTCCCATTGTAAGCCTGCTAGGGAGGTTTCTCAACTCCCAATCTGAATCAGCACTGCTCACAGAGCCAGAAGATTATATGTTTACATAAGAAAAGATGAGGCTCCAAGTCCCTTCCCATGAAGAGACCTTTTTTTGGAGGTACTCTTCCCCTTTCAGTAGACTTTCCCTCCAATGCTTTTTTTAAAGGTACCCTTCCTTGTGTGGGGACTCCGTCTACCCATCATGAGTGGATCTGGACGTGGCAACTGCCAGTCCATGTTTTATGAAATAAAATGTTCCAAATTGTGCAGGTGATTTCTAGCCTGTGACGTGGTTGCTCCAGTTTGCCTCATGTGCTCCCCCAGATCCCAACCAAGGTTCTCCAGGTAACTGGTAGCTCTGGTCCGGGTAGAGTATTTTCAGAACTCTTGGTGTTTTTCATATTTTGGTTCTTCATATTTTGTGCCATGTGTTTTGTCCTGGGGCTGTTTGTCCTCTTAGGCTTCCTGGATGTTGGCCTTGCCTGGAATATGCCAAAGCTCAGTGGTGTTGGAGGGATCCATTCCAGTTTGATCCTGCAGAACAGGCCCTTGTACCTGGGAAGGAGAAGCATCCCCCTTCTCACCCTCTGTTCTTTCTTCTTTTGGACCCATCTTTGGAAGAAAGTCTGCCTAGCTGGCTGCCCTTGTATTTCCATGAGTGCAGCCTGCCAAAGAAGGGGAGCCAGTGATGAGGGACTCAGAGTCTGTTTTGTCTCTTTTCCCAGAGGAGACCAGGCCTGGTCATGGGTGAGAGAAGCTAAGTGCCCTTCTTCTTACTGAGGTTTCCTCCAAGGGAGATTCTATGTTCCACGTGTGATGTGATCATGAAATTTAGGGGTCAGGGCCATGTTTCTACAAAGGTGCCGTCATTTTGACTAGGTGAGAACTTCAGGTTGGCCACCTCTGTGAGAATAGTTGCTCAGTAAAAAGATTCCAGGGACTGCTGGGAAAAGAACAAAGGAGTCAGATTGTGTATGCTAATTCCCATCCCTGACAACCTGACTACCTCCTTATCAGGTGTGTCTCCTGAGGGCATCAACATCCCTCTTGAGAAGCACGGGTCACATTTCACATTTGTTTGATGTAAATAAAATCTTATTTCTTTTATAGAATATTGAGGGATAGAGCCATGCTATCTGATAAACAGAATTTCCTGGGGACAGAGAATTGAATCTTAAAAACTATTAAATCCATTTTAGAGAAAACAGGAGGCAAATATTAGATTCAGCTCTAGACCTGATCAGTAAACAACATGGTTCATTTGCCTTTACTTTTCCAAAGTGACATTTGAAAATATCCAGAGTTTTTTTTTTTTTTACTAATCCCATTAAGAAAAATTTCCCTGCATTTTATTTGTATAGTTCTTCCTTTCTTACTGTAAGTAAATTATGTGTTCTTTTATAAGGCAAGTTAACAATGGCAAAAGGCCAGAAGCTGTAAAATTAATGCTCTTGGAACAAAATAAAGATGTTAGAGGAAAGGATCAGAGTTTCTAAATCAAACTCTTACCTTCTCAGCAGTATTGTCCTTAGTATTTAATCAGCACCTAATGATTTTCAGAGCTTATGAAAGATGGACTAACCTTTCCTCTAAAGAAGCTGAGGGCTCCAACCCATGTGCACAGGACATGGGACATGAGGATAAATAGAGCAATCCAAGGGAGAACTGAAGGCCTCCTCTATGTGTCCAGGCAGAGAGTCACTGCATTCTTGGACAGAGGCCAGGACTCTGATGTGGTAAGAAATCAGAAAGGCAGGCTCAGGAGGAAGGCTTGAGGTTAGAGAGATAGCTGTAATGAGAATGTGAAGTATTTCACTGCCCTGAACAGCTCTCTGGTTGTTTGATTTTCAGATAAATAACCCTCCCAAACAGGGCACTGGCACACTGAGAGTGGAAGCTGGCTTTCCATTCCTCTTCCATGGCCATGCATGGGACAGACACCCATTTGACCCAGAATAGAGGTTCAGAAGGAGGGGAAGTGCATTGTAAGGAGGAATCTGAAAATCTGTCCTTCCTGCCTCCAAGAGCAAAAGAGGGTAAAAAGAGAAGGTTCACCTAAGGGTACTCTGGAAAGCACTAAGTACTTCTCTGAAGGGATGTTACAGTGATTCATTGTCTTTGCTGCCAAGTTCAAGTGGAATCCATTTCCATGCTCAGCAATTCACACACATACAGCAGAAGTGGAGACTGGGTCCCATGTAAATTATTTATTCGCACTGAGCCTCAGTCTTGGTTACAACGTGGGCAGTGGTGCTAGCCTACCAGGGTGGTTGTGAGTGTTAAGTGACACACTATAGCAGGCTCCCCTTCTTGCCCTCCTGCCTGCGTTCTGCTGTGTTGCTGTTCAAGGGGCACGATGCCAGGAGGAATTTGAAGTTCTCTACAGTGCTAAGGGGCTGCCACATACAGAAATTGTACCTCCTCAGTTGTCACTTTGCTACATCACCGACTTCACACCCCACCCACCACTGTCCATCACCCTAGCTGGCTATATGTAGACTAGCTCTATATTCACCTTGGTTTCTTTTTTTACCCTGAGGATTCTGTTGTTACAGGCTTGCAGCTGTGCACATGAGGGCTGCATTGGCAGTATAGCTCTTCGCTAGCAGTGTTGTGACATCCCAGAGAACTGATGAGCCAGACTTACTCTGGAAGAGAGGGAGGCAGGTTTGTTCTTCCTAGAATTTCACCTATTGCTCCAAATTCTGAGTCTGTGGATTCTGAAGCCCCACTTCCTTCTTATGTGTAGATATCCCAAGGTTATGTAGGTTCTCCCAGAAAGCAATTTTGAGATATTTTATCTTATTTCTCTCCTCCTAGGCCAAAGTCTTGCCCTAACATGGTTCATGGGAGGCAGTTGACTTGGTTCCTATGCAGGAACCAAAGACATATCTAAGGAGTAAATATCTCATGTGTATGAAAGATTGTCACTACCTCAAGTCACTAGGAACTATACTCCTTAAAACAATTGCCTTTATTTAAGTCCAAAAGACATGACTAGGCCTGTCATTTTGACTCCACTCAGCAGACAGAATAAGAAGAGTATCAAGGGACAATTTTGTGTAGCAGCAGAGCAGTGACTTCCTACACACAAAATAGACAAACTTTTAAGGCATCTTGAAGCTCTGTATTGGTCCTTATCCTAGACACACTGCTCCCAGCCTACCCAGTACAAAATCTTTAGAATCTTAGGAATGAATGAAAAATATCCAAAAATTATTTTCAAATCACATTTGGCATTATATGTGATCCAAAGGTGAAAGAACAGAAGGGGATTTCTGTCACTTGCAAGTAAAGCTTGGTCAACTTCTCATGGGTAAGAAGGATTGTCATAAAAGGGTCTTCAGCAGGATACAGGCTTCAGCAGGGTACAGCTGTTTCCAGCGTGGACTATGATCCAAATGTCCTGGCTCAAATCCTTCATGATGCTTACTGTGTGCACTTGGTCCAGTAATTTGATCTCTCTGTGCTGCTGTTTGCTCACTTATTGGGGAAAAACCCTTTTGATAGGGTTTCCATAAAGATTAAACAATTCATGTAAATACTTAGTAATTGGCAGCTGCTATAGCTGTTGTTCTCCAATTCATTTCAGCAGAGTTTCCTGAGAGCACTTTGTAGACTTAAAAACTTCTTCATTTCTAAGATGGAGTAGGGGAAAAAATAGCTTTTTTTCCCCCAGCTCCCCAGACAGTCCTGTGCTGCATGTTCACAGTGGAGGCACATTTTCTCAGATGCCCTCTCACCTTGCAGTCACCATGGCATTGTGAGAGCCCTGCCATAAGCGCCTGGGGCACAGAGGGGCTCCCAGTGCCAGCAAAGTGACCCATACCATGTAAGGAAGAGGCATGAAACAGATGGGGATAAACGTTTATATTCTCTCTGTTAAGCAGCTGTGGGGAGGGGAATAAGCCACATGTGAAGGGCTGGAGGGCATTCAGGTGGGACATGCAAATGGGGATGGAGTGGCTACTCTCTCATCAGACCTTCAGCGAGCCCACCTCAGCCCAGCACTTGAGAACCCCCTCTATTTGGTGGAGAATTGTTTCTCTTGTAGTTTGGTTTGTGCAATTCCATATCCTGTAGGCCATTTGCCAGTGCCCTGTTCTCTTACGTTCTCAGCCCCCACCCCCCTTTTTTCTTTCTGGAAACTTTCTGAATGAGAGCCAACTCTCTCTCTAGATGTGTTCTGTTGCCTGAGAGTTGCTCCTCATTTTATGTTTTGGTCAGGCCCCTGAGCCTCTATTCACAGCACATGGTTCAAGATAGACGGTCAGGCACAGTCATTGAATGACAAATGACTCAATGACAGATGGATGAGTGCAGGGACACCCAAAAGGCCCTTATCATGCATGACTGAATTGGGGTACAAAACCGACTTCAGTTTATTACTTTGATTTCATATATTCTTTCAGATAGCAAAGTAAATTAACTTTGACTAACAAAGGAAGGGGGCAGATTCTCAAACTCTTTTCTATTACACTAATGGGTTAGTAGTCTACAGCCATACCACCTTGGCATCCAATCCCGTCTGATCTCAGAAACTAAGCAGGGTAGGGCCTGGTTAGTCCTTGAATGAGACTGCCTGGGAATACCAGGTGCTATAGGCTTGGGAGAAGGACCTGGCAGCCCACACCCCAAACAATCAACAATCTAAAACATTATGGATAGCAGAGAAGTACTGACACAGTGCCAGGCATGGCACAGTGTCAGGTAGGGTTTCGTTTTTTTGTACATGGGGTCACTGAGTCAGACCCAACTAAAGAGCTCCTAACAACAACAAGGGGTTAGTACTTTTCTAAGATAACTTATAGGAATTGTTGGTGCAAGGATCCACTGAAAGCACGATTCCATAAATGGGGCAGATTTTTCTATGAATACTCACTTTTCAGGGACATCTGATAAACAGTGGAACTACACCAGGTTTTCTCCACAGCAGAGGACCCTTAAGACCAGGACAGAGGAAGGAGGGAGGGTCCCAGGAAGTCTGGAGCATCAAAACTGTGAGTGGGTCCTCAGGAGCAGGGGCATGGTCTCTGTGCAGTCAGGTGGAAAGGCTGATGTGGGCACCATTCAGCTTTGTTCTCTGAGCTCTTCCTGGATAGGCTGGCCCAAGACCCATATCTATTAGGAGACTATTACGTGGACCCCAAGGTACCAGGGTCCTTATCAAACAAGAACCAAATATGACAATGTTAGGACCAGAGAAAATGTGTGAAGGAAAGTGTTAAGGAAGCATCTTTAAACACCTTCATGGCTAAAATGCCCACCAGTCTATGGGAGCTTCTTCAGTCATTCAGCCAAGAGCATTTACCTAAACGCATAAAGATTACTGTCCCTAGGCACATAGCATGCTCCTTTTGTGGCTTGTGAAATCTGAGGTGCCCAGCTAGTACAGTGTGGACTTCTTCAAGCAGTATTTTGTATCCTGGTTAAGAGGTCTTAGCAGTCCTTCCTTGTTGAGAATGACAGATATTTCATCTTATTTTCTGCTATTAAAATTATCTTTCTGTAACAAATACTTTAGGGAGTGTTTAAAGAACATAAAAGGATATTATAAACTGGTATTTTTATTGCTGCCCCATAGAACAAATTCCATTACTCAGTTAAATGGAGTCTGCCTCTAGCCAAGTCTATGGAGCCAAACATTGTGTCTGGTCAAGTTAGACACTCAGTCTGGAGTACAAGAGGCCAGGGTGAGGGGAGGGTGAGCTAGCCCAAGAGGAGCTGCAGATGGATGGGTCGAGGGCCCAAAGATAGACTTGGAAATACACTGGAGTGTAGTAGCATGACATGAGGGTATTTCTGTCCACAGATCCTGTCTCTCTCAAAAAATCCATACTAAATGTTTGTGAGTCTTCTATGAGAGTTTAAATTCTTTTGAGTTAAATTCTGAAGCACACAATGGGCTGTCTTTAAATGGTTTTGTCATTGACCAGTTGATAGATTAGACGTTGGCCCCTGTTCAGAGTGCTGATTTCTAGGCAAGAAGAAACAACTTATTAATATATATTAGCCCCTTTTCTTTCTACCATGAGCCTAGGTCTTTCAGATTTTTTTTTTGCTATAAACTAATTTCTCCCCCCATGGGTTGATGGGGTGGCATAGATTATGGGGTCTTGCCTGCAGACCCATGAGGTGGGCCTGACTTTTGGGGAGAGGAGGGAGAGAGTTGGTTCTGGAAGAGAAATGGAAAGATAGTAAAAGTTAGCCTTATCTTCTTCACACTTTGTTAAAAAGCCTGATCATCCCAGGGACTGGCAGATTTGGTATAGAAGATAGATCCATGACATACTTCTTCTGAAAATGGAATAAATGCCCCAAACTCTGTATAACCCTCAAAGAAATACAGAGTAGGCTAAATATAATTTTTAAATTAAGAGAAATATAATTAGTTAAACTTTCAAATGAAAGGACTTGTCTAGGGAGGAATAGCTGCCTTTTCATTCACCCTCCTCTAGCCATTATTTATTTATTATTTTTGTTAGTAATTTTTTTAGTATATAAATTAATGAGTTTCATCGTGACATTTCCATACATATGTATCATTGCACATTGCTCACACTCACTCCACCACCATCCCTCTCATGTCCCCTCTTGATACCTCTGCTTGCATGTTTTTATATATTTATTAAAATCTAGCATCCACATGTGAGAGAAAACATATGATATTTGTCTTTCTGGATCTGGCTTATTTCACTTAAAATGATGGTCTCTAGTTTCATCCATTTTTCTGGATATGACATAATTTCATTCTTCCTTATGGCTGAGTAAACCCTCATGTTGTATATATACATTTTCTTTATCCATTCATCTGTTGATGGGCATCTAGGTTGATTCTATATACTGGCTATTGAGAATAGTGCCACAGTAAACATGGATTAATAGGTACTTCTGTGGTATGTTGAATTAGATACCTTCAGATATATTGAGGGCACTAATTTACAGTCCCAACAGCAACGTGTGAATTCTCCTTTCTCCCTGGATCCTCACCAGCAGTTTTTATCCTTGGTGATAGCCATTTTGACCAGGGATGAAATGGAGTCTCGATATTGTTTTGATTTGCACTTCCTGATGCTAAAGATGTTGAATGTTTTTTTATATGTTTATTTCCAGCCTTTATCTTGACCTCAAAATAGATCAATCCCAAACAGTCAGAAAAGCCATATTGCCAAACTAAACAGAAGCCAATTATATGTCAGTTAAATATGAACATTCCTCCAGTTGCCAATGAGGACCCGCCAATGAAGGTGGTATGGTTATTGGCCTTGTTGAGCCCATGATTTGTAGAGAACATCTACCAAATCTACCTAGAAAAAGTTTGGTAGTTTGCTTTTTGGAATTCATTCCATGAGGAGTCATTATTTTAATCATTGTTTGTAAAGGCCCTTTGATATATTGAGGCTGAGACCCATTACTCACTCATAGACTCATCCTGACCATTGGCCAGCACCCTGCCTAACAGCTGGCTCCACAGGGTCATGGGTTCATGGTTATGTCCCCAGCTATCTTTGTTTCTCCCACAGATTTACAGAGCTGCTGTTCTTGCTGTTGTCGTTAGTGCCATCAAGTTGGATCTAACTCTTAGTGACCCTACGTACAACAGAAGGAAATGCTTTCTAACACTATGCCATGCCTTACACTACTGTCAGTGCTTCTCTGCTATTCATAGGGCTTTCAATGGCAGATTGTTTTGGGAGTAGATTGCCAGGTCTTTCTCCTCAGGCCGCAGCATATGGTGTTCCCAGGCAGTCTCCCATGGGAAATAACCAGGCCCACCCTGCTTAGCTTCCAAGATCAGACAGGATTGGATGCTAGGGTTCTATGGCGGCAGACATAGAGATTTTGGAGCCTGCCAAATCATTCACTATGCACTAGTGATCTTATCTCATTTGTGTGGCTGGAGCTTGGGTTTTCCTATGCGCTGTAGTGACTTGTGCAGCTCTGTTATAATCCTTATGTTGGGCAGTTGCTCCCTGTGTAATCTGCACTTTGGCAGTGTGAATCCATTTCTCAGAAACTGTATGAGGAGGAACCTCTTCTCCCTGAAGTCCCTGCTTCCCCATTCCTCTCAGATCTCTAGGACAGCACCATCTTCAGGACACCTTGCCACCTTGTTGTTGTTAGGAATCATTGAGTTGGGTCTGATCCTGTGTACAACAGAAGGGAACACTCCCTGATTCTGTGCCAGACATAAGACCTTATTTACATTTAAGCCCTTTGTTGCAGATACTGTGTCAATCCATCTAGTTGAAGGTTTTCCTTCCTTTCATTGACCTGCTATTCTCTCAAACATGATGTCCAAACATGTTGTCCTTCCTGACAACATGTTCAAAATACCTAAGACATGGTTTACCCATCCTTGCTTCCAAGGAGCACTCTGGTTGCACTTCTTCCTGGACAGATCTGTTGGTTCTTTTGGCAGTCCATTGTGTACTCAATATTTGTCTCCAGCACCATAATTCAGAAACATCAATTCTTCTCTTGTCTCCCTTATTCAGTGTCCACCTTTCACAATCATATGATGTGACTGAAAATACCATGACATGAGTCAGATACACCTTTCTCTTCAATGTGACATCTTTACTTTTCAACCCTTTAAAGAGGTCTTCTGCAACAGCTCTTCTCAGTGTAATGTGTCTTTTGATTTCTTGACTGCTGCTTCCATGGATGTTTTTTGTAGAATCAAGTAAAGCAAAATCTTAGAAAACCTCAATTTTTTCTCAGTTATCATGAAGTTGCTTACTGACCCAGTTGTAAGGATTTTTGTTTTGTTGATGTTGAGGCACAATCCATACTGAAAGCTGTATTGTTTGATCTTCATCAGTAAATATTTCAAATTCTCTTCATTTTCAGCAAGCAGAGTTGTGTCATCTGCATAACGCAGGTTGTTAATGAGTCTTCCTCCAATCCTGATGCTGTGTTTTTCCTCATGAAGTCCAGCTTCTCTGATTATTTGCTCAGCATATAAATTGAACAGATATGGTGAAAGTATACAGCCCTGATACACACCTTTTTCAACTATAAACTAGGCAGTGCCTCCTTGCTCTGTTTGAACAACTGCCTCCTGGTCCACATACAGATTCCTGATGAATACAGTTAAGTGCTCGAGTATTCGCATTCTTCACAGTGTTCATAATTTTTTATGATCTTACATAATTTAATATTTTTCCTGTAGAATTCTTCAGTATTGCCACTCGAGGCTTGAATTTTCTCTTTAATTCCTTAAGCTTGAGAAAAACAGAGCGTGTTCTTCCCTTTTGGTTTCCTATCTCAAGCTCTTGCACATGCCATCATATTTGATTTTATCTTCTTGAGCTGCCCTTTAAAATCTTCTGTTTACTTCCTTAACTTCATCATATCTTCCTTTTACTTTAGCTGCTCAACACTCAAGGGCAAGTTTCAGACTCTCTTTTGACATGTAATTTGGTCATTTCTTCTTTTCCTGTCTTTTTAATAACCTTTTGCTTTTCTCATGAATGATGTCTTTTATGTCATCCCACAACTCATCCGGTCTTCTATCATTAGTGTCTAAAGCATTAAACCTGTTCTTAAGGTAGTTTCTGAATGCAGGTGAGATATACTCATGGTCACACCTTGGCTCTCATACACTTGTTCTAATTTTCTTCACTTTGAACCTGCCTATGAGCTGTTGATGGTCTGATCCACAATCAGCACCTAGTCTTGTTCTGACATTTGATACTAAGCTTTTCCATTGTCTCTTTTCACAAATGTAGTCAATTTGATTCCTGTATGTTCCATCTGGTGAATTCCATGTGTATAGTCACCACTTATATTGGTGAAAAAAATGTATTTGCAATGAAGGAGTCATTAGTCTGACAAAATTCTGTCATGCAATCTCTAGCATCGTTTCTATTACTAAGCCCATATTTTCCAACAACTGAGCCTCCTTCTTTGTTTCCAACGTCTGCATTCCAGTCACCAGTAATTTTCAGTACATCCTGATTGCATGTCTAACTTTCAGATGACAAGATCTGGTAAAAATCTTCCTTATCTTCATTTGTGGCATAAGTGATGGGTGTATCAATTTGAATAGTAGTCATATTAACTGGCCTTCCTTGTAGGCATATGGATATTTTTCTATGATTGACAGCATTGTACTTCAGTACCAATCTTGAAATGTCTTTTTTGATGATGAATGCAGCCCCATTGCTCTTTGTCATTCCCAGCATAGTAGCCCATATGATTATCTGATTCAAAATGGCCCATGCCAGTCCATTTTAGCTCACTAATGCCTAGAATGTTGGTGTTTATGCACTCTATTTCCCTTTTGACAATTTCTAATTTTCCTAGTTTCATAGTACATATATTCAATATTCCAATTATTAAAGGATGTTTACAGTTGTTCCTTCTCATTTTGAGTCATGGCACATCAGCAAATGGAGGTTCCTTGGGCTTTACTCCATTTCTGTCATTATGGTAAACTCTTTGAGGAGGCAACTCTTCCCCAGTTGTCTTTTGAGTGCCTTCCAACCTGGGGGCTCATTTTCTGGCACTATATCTACCAGTGTTTCTCTGCTATTCATAGGGTTTTCAATGGCTAATTGTTTTAGGAGTGGGCTGCCATGTCCTCCTCCCTAGTCTTAGTTGGGAAGCTTAACTAAAACCTATCCACCATGGGTGACCCTGCTGGTATCTGTAATACCCGTAATGTAGCTTTCAGCATCACAGCAACATACAACCCTCCACAATACGGCAAACTGACAGACGTGAGGAACCTTGCCTTGGCCCTAATATTTTTCCATCCTGGCAGAGAATGTCAGGGAACTTCAGCATGAGTATAGCAGCCTAGGCCCTGAGCTTTCCTAGAGGTTCTTAGGAGGAGAACCATAATATCGACTGCCATATGCCTCCAGCTAATACCTCCTTCTCTTCTTGTGTCTGTGTGTCCTGTGGATGCCACTGCAGTGCGAAGGACCCTGAAGAGCGGCCTGACTCCAGAAGAAGCAAGAGCCCTGGGCCTGGTCGGCACCTCTGAGCTGCAGCTGTGACCCTGGGAGTCCCCTCAGAAGCACGTTGAGCAGAGGACCAGCTCTGGCTGGACAGACCCCCTCCAATGGAGGCTAGGGACATAGGACTTGGAGGATTCTCAATGGAGTGCTTATTTCTAGGTGTCACCTATGGCTGTGTCACCTGCTATGCGTTGACACAGATCTCCAGGAGTCTCGTGCACGTATTTTCATCATCATGTCAGCTGTGTTTCTCTTGTTTTCTTCACACCTCGTTTACTAGTTCCAAAGTGTGACACCTTTTCTGGGAAGGAACATCCCTTTCAAGGAACAAATCACTTCTGTCATGGTTATTATGGTAACATGAGACAATTTGATTAGAGTCATAGACTGGGTCTTCACAATACCCAAATATCCAGATGTAAACTCCAACCTTGTACACAAAAGAAAGCACAGATTGTTTACCAGTTGTGGATTTTAGATGTACTAAATGTTTATACAAATTCATAAGTGTACACCATGTTTCAAATACTAAATAAATAGAGTTTAATGTGACAATGAGAAACTTATTCTGCTGGATATAGGACCTTAAGGAGCTATGTAGGCTCACCTCCTTCCAAATCAGCAAAAACTCCTCGGTGTTTCATCAGAAGGATCTTGCTTGGAATGACCTTCAGGTCCCTTGGGTTGTATTTTGTTGATAGAGTAGCACCAGCAATGTACTCTCTGACACTCCTGATTTAATTAGGCATATGTCCTTGCTGTAGGACACATTAGCTATTGTTCACCTAATATGCAGCCCCTAACCCATGAGGTTTGTTGGATGCTAAAGCACAATTTAGAGTAGTTTTTCGCTCATCTGAACTATTCAGCAACTCACTTTCTTCCATTTTATGTAAAAATTCACTCAGAAAATTTACTAAATCACTAAAATGAAGTGGTAATTTAAAGCTTTGTCTACAGAGAACCTCTGGGTTGCATATTTTTAGCACTAGGCTCTTAAATTGATGTTCAAGAGGTACAGAGTCCAGGAGGGAAGGCACTGAATTCTTGACTCTCAGCACTTCCAGAGTGAAGTGAGGGGCTGGTACCCAGGAATAGGCTAAGCCCTCCACAGAAGCCCCTTGGCCTGGAGTCACGGTTCCCCATGAAAAACTTCTACCTGCAAAATCAGGAAATGGTAAACCATTGCGTTAGGTATTTGGGGAGGCTGGGAGATTATTCCATCTTTGCCTCATGTTCAAAATACCTGTGCCTCTGCAGCTGGTTTGGTACATGGTTTATAGACAACATCCAGTAGTATTGCCTGAAAGCCAAAGATAATATAGTCACACCATAGGACCCTGTGACTGTTCTGCCCTGCTCTGTCATCACTGATAGACATTCAGAAATTCTTTCAATTAGGCATTTGTGAATACTTGATGAATGTGAGCACCCCAGGAGTCCCTGGAACTTTAAGTTAGGTTTGTAGATTACAGACCATTGAGTTGATTTAATCACTCTGTTGAAAAGGTTACATTGGGTATTAATACTCATTTCTTTTATGGTTCTCAATACCATGTATAATATTCCATGCATGGTTTCATGGTGTTGTGAGGGCATTGGCTTGTTGCCTTGGCACTGAATACAGACATGAATTATATGTATCATATGGGATAGTGCTGTACAAAGGAAAGGAAGCTACATATTTGTCACACTGTTTAGAGAACAAATACTTTGTTGCCTTTCTGGCCAAGTTGTGTGTCCTGCTGAGAATTGTTGCTTTAGAATGGAAGGTCACTTTCAGAAGGAAGTGACTGATTGAATCCACATTTAATTTTCAGGATCAAAACTTCACAGCAGCAGCAAGCAAGGTTAACTAATTTCTTGCTTACAGCTAAGTAAAGAGGGTCTCTTTTATTGGTAACAGCATTTTGAATACTCTCACTGCAGTATGGAAATAAAGTAAGTTGGATGTTTCCACCCTAGTGTGTGGATTGGACTCACCTGTGTGTCAAGAACTCCTGATACCTGTGTCCACCAAAGATTGTAGTTTAGGTGTCTGGAGTATGGCCTGGACTTTGGAATGTTTACAAGATCATCTCATCTCCTTCTCTTTGGTTCTAATGTGAAGACAAGTTTGGAAGCCACTGATTCAGAAGGTATTTTCTTTCCTTCCTGGGGTGGGAGTTGGAGACTGAAGATGATGTTTTGGAGAATTTGGTAAAACCAAATGCAATTCCCTAAGACAGAACTGGTTCTAATCACTACTGTCAACCTAAACTGAACAACAGAGAGATGAGCTCTCCAAGACAGAGTTTATTCAGAAATAGCATGAGAGTTGCGATTCAGGATATGCTTGCTATGGTCAACTATAGGTACAGGGCTAGGCAGTTGTGAGGAGGTCGGGACAAGGGGAGGCTTTTAAAGACAAAGGAGACAAGTACATCCAAGTTGTTTTCAAACAAAGAGAATGTTGGTCACGGGCTTATTGTAGGAGTTCATATCAGTTCATTAGTGGAGACAGCATCAGGAAAGTGTTCCTGTGCAAGGGGCCAGATGTCATGTAGCTAGCTGTTCCTGTGGGTTAGTTGTTCTTGCACGTATCATGTAGCAAGCGGAGGTTTTGAAAAAGCTGCCCTTTGTGACCTCCCACACCCATTTTATTAGGTTTAGACATAAGTGATTTCATTTTGGTATGAACTTTTGCAGCATCAAGGAACTGATCAACTGGTGCTTATTTGAGCAAAATCTTACTTACATTGTGTGCCTAGTAAACTATGCCAGGTCTTTCACTGTCGAGAAAACCAGGAAGAAGAGATGAGACAAGTGAGTCTCTCATTAAACAATTTTCCATGCCCAGTAACACTGGAGGAAAACAGAAATGGAGTAGACCAGCTCTTGCCACCTCTTTTTTTCTTCAAAGAAAGGGTAGACATGCTACATGAAATAAACCTAGTGGTGCTGTTGGCAAGAGTCAAGGGTTGTCAAAACAAACCAGTGAGAGTCTCTGTGAGACCTGCTTGCAGAGTAGCTCTAGAACCTTCTGTTCTGGATCATTTCTCTTCCTACTGCATTGTTCAGTCCTACTGAAGCCTAGAAGAACTTGAAAGAAAAATCAACCTGCATCTTTAAGTGATTTAGTACTTTTTAGTGAAACTGAAGGATTTTTTTTGTTGTTGTTGTTGCTTATTTCCTTTCTCCTTGTTGCCAATTATCTTGGCTACCTCTATGAGTGATTTTTAATTCAGGACATTAAATTTCTCTAAAACACCTTTAGGAAATATTAAAGTAAATGGTACCTATACTTGTGAGATGCTGTTTCTAATCTTTCTGGTCATTACCGTAGATATTCTTGCATCTATATCTTCAACAGGCAAACACTGTTCTGTTTATAGATGCCTGGGTTTTGGTTTCTTTGGAAAATTAAGATTTTTTTTTCTCTGAAAAATGACTAATAGCCAGGTGCTGTGGTGCACGCCTATAATCTCGGCAATTTGGGAGGTTAAGGCAGAAGAATCACAAGCTGGAGGACAGAGGCAGTGTGCACAACTTGGTGAGACTATTTCCAAAAATAAAGAAGGGCCCTGGGTATCAGCTCAGTGGTAGAGCACTTGCCTAGTATTTGTGAGGACCTGAGTTCAGCCTTAAGTACTGAAAAAAATTTTTTTAAGGGATTTTGAAAGGGAGGTGTGGTGTAAGTGCACAGAGCCTTGGAAGGGTTTAAGATCCAGTTTTGTCTACTTCCAAGTATATTGTTGAATACAGTGCAGGAAGAAAGAGCAAGAGTAGGAGATTCAGTTTTCAGACTCCTAATTTTTGTGGCCTTCCTATCATCTGTGGCTCCCAAAACTGTGTCTGTGTTCATGGTACTGAGATGGTGTACCACCAAATGCCACTGTGATATGCTGAATTATTGCCACCCAAATATATCGAGTCCTAATCCCTGTATTTTGTAAATGTCACCTTGTAAGGAGGTGCCTTTGCTGAGGCAATTAAATTAAGGGTCTTAAGGTGGGGAGATAATCCTGGATTGAATGTGTCCTTACCTCAATTATAAGGGGAATCTGATAAAGTCCAAAGAGAAGGCAAAGTGAAAATAGCAGAGATTAGTGATGTGGACTCAAACCAAGGTCTGCTGGCAGCCACTGAAAGCTGCAAGAGGCAAGGGGAAAATTCTCCCCTAGAGCCTCCAGAGAGAGAACAGCTCTACCGACATCAGTGAAACTGATATGGAATTTTTGGCCTCCAGAACTACAAGACAGTAAATTTATGTTTTTTTAAGCCAAGTTTGTGGTAATTTGTTATAATGGCCCTAAGAAACCATACAATCACCATGATTACGCACTGAGGGCTTGTTATGGAGGTAACTGCATGCCAGAGCTGAGTAGTTAGCTGGTAAAAGGAGTTATGACCCCTGTCCTTAGGGAGTTTCCTACAAGCCACGCGATGCAGTCAGCAACCAAAATTAAAATTTATCGATTAACCATTTGCACCTATTTCTAGATTTGTTAAATTGGAAATCATTTTTATCAGAGATAAATAAAAACACCCAATTGCCTAAGAGATGAAAAGTCTTTGCAATTTCACTGAAGGTATATATTAAAATACATCATTAATTTTGTCAAAAAAAGATAGCTACTTGATAGGAAATTCATAGAGTTAAAGGAATTGGTGGAAAATTCAGAATCAGAGTGGAATGATTTTTAAAAATGATTAAAATATTTATTGAAAGCACCTCTGGGTGAGCACTTGATATGTACTTTGTTGTTGTTGTCGCTGTTTGTTTTGTGGTACTGTGGGTTGACCCCAGGGCTTCATGCTTGCATGCTTTGGAAGTGCTGTACTACTGAGCTGCACCCCCAGCCCATTTTGCATTGTGTTACTTTTTTGTTTTTGTTTTTTGTTTTTTTGAGACAGAGTCTCACTAAATTACATGGACTGCCTCTGGTCTCAAGACCAGATCCTCCTGCGATCCTCCTGCCTCCGCCTGCTGATTTGCTGGGATTACAGGTATGCACCATCACACCTGGCAATATGCATTATTTAATAGAATCTTTATGGCCACTCTATTTCCATTTTACATTTAAACAAACTAAGCATGAGATGTGCTGAACTTTTCTTTGGCACATAAAATAGAAAGTGATATGTCCCGACTTGCCTCATTAGTTGCCGGTTACTTTTTGCTCAGTTTTTAGATCCCTATTAAGATAGTTACAGGTCGGATGCCTACAGCCATACCACTGTGGCATCCTATCCTGTTAGATCTTGAAGCTAAGCAGGGTCAGGCCTGGTTAGTAATTGGATGGGAGACCGCCTGAGAACACCAGGTGCTGTAGGCTTGGGAGAAGGACCTGGCAACCCATGTCCCCAAGCCAATCTGCCATCGAAAACCCTATGAATAACAGAGAAGCGGTAACAATACTATTTCACCTGTTGTACATAGGGTCACTATGAGTCAGATACCGACTCAGTGGCACCTAACAACATCAACCCAGGTTGGATATCCACTCAGCTATGCTTCTGCACACAAAACATGTAGTAGACTAAACCAGAGGTGAGCCTGGCTTATATTTATTGTTGGCTGCTTTTTATGTCACTCTGGCTGGTTCTTACTACATTCACTCTTATTATGTGGGAGGCATGCTCACAACAGATTTAATTATATGAGCCTAAATGGCTGGTTACTGAAAACATCGTTAGATGGTTTCATTCACTCTGACTGTAACATTTATCAGAGGTAGGTACTATGCACGACCTGGGTGCTAGGTGCCGTAGAAAGCATTGTTGCTGTTAGGTGCCATCAAGTTGGATTTGACTCATAGCAACCCTCATAGGGTTTTCAATGGCTGATTGTTTAGGGATCATTTCTGGAGTGATCCTTTCCTCCCACATCCTTCTCTCGCTTTTGCAGTGCTGGGGATCAAACCCAGGGCCTCAGCACAGAATGGTGCTCTATCAAATGAGCTAAACCCGAGCCCTGTAGAAAGCATAAGGATGTTTAATTACAGACTCCACTTCCAAAGTCATAAATGAAGGTGTACTGTCTGATAAAGATTTTTGAGCCACAGACACTGAGAGCAGCAAGAGGCACTCTGGAAGATATTTAGATAGCAAAACACCAGAACATTGGTAATATATTTCGACATGGCAGCATTTTCTGACAGAGATGTTCTATGAGCTGAACTAAGGTATCTCCCCTTTAAAATAACGCATGTGTGTCTTCCCAATTTGCATAAGCATTGCCACAACTAAGTATTTCTACAACTTTCTCAATTTTTCTTGATTGTTCCTATTGGTCTGTTCTCAAGTATGGGGCAGGTCTTGATTTAGCACAGTAATGTAAAACTGACTTAGAATTTAGTGGTTCATGTGACTCTATAAGTAGAATGGCTTTGCAGAATAATACACAGTAGCTGTCTCGATAACCACTGAAAACATGTTATGTAAATTAGCTGGGTATAGTGGCACATGCCTGTAATACCAGTGACTTCAGGAGGTGGAGGCAGGAGGATTACAAGTTCAAGGCCAGAGGTAACATGTATAACTTAGACTATGTCTCAAAAAAAGTAAAAAATGGGCTAGGGTGCAGCTCAGTGGTAGAGTGCTTACAAAGCTATGTGTGAGGCCCTGAGTTTAACCTCTCAGTATTGAAAAAAAAGAAAAAAACACAGAGCTGACACAATAGGATGACCAAAGTTAACTGAGTGGCACTGGCAGGAAGCACTCCACCTCAAAAAAAGCTCTCTTTGTAGAATGTGGTTTTGCAGAGCTTGGGGGTAAAGGCAGACAGGAACTTGACCTCAGAAGGAAACTGTAGGTGTCAAAGCACAAGAGAAACAAGCTGTTGTTTTGGAAGGAAAGGGAATCATTCAGGAAATAAGAGATGAATGGGCCATGGTGAAAATCAATGTCTGGGAACAACTTTTGAGGTCACATTATAAAAAGAATGGGAAAAGGAGGGACTTAAAGAGTTTTCACCTATGTATTAGTTCACTTAATAGTCACATTAACTCCATAATAGATGCTGTGTGTGTGTGTGTGTGTGTGTGTGTGTGTGTGTGTGTGTGTGTTATGCTTGGCTAGAAAAACAACACAGTTGGGGTTGGCTTAAGCCAAAGAAGAAAATTCATCAAAGACCCCAAATTTAAGAGCACAACCGATGTAGATTGCTACCTACCTAGAGTCCAATCACCTATAAGGAAAGGACCAGAGGTATACTATACAAACAGTGCTACCAGGGACCCTGTGTGATCTCCATGCAATTAACAAAAAACTACTCACACCCATTAACTAGAAAGTTTCAGACTCAATACCACTGTCACCATTTCAATAGATTAAAAATCATGTTATCTGGAACCTTTCCTGGAAATTTTGATTTTGTAGGTCTGGACTGGGATCTGGGGATCTTATTTTCCACATGACTCCAGTGACACTGGTATGTGTTTGGAAATTTGGAAAGCATGGCTTTAAGGGTTGTCCATGGGTTGTCATGTGTAAGCTGCCACTTTTCTTCCCTGTTCTTGGCTTGCTTACCTTCCTATAAGCACCATGACAATGTGGTCTTTTACATACCATTTTAACTACATCAGTGTATCGTGAGGCATTCTGACCTTTATTCTCATTCTATAACCCCAGTACACTGTCTTTTTCTTGGGCAGTTGATTTCCCGCGGAGCCCAATACCATTCGTGCTGCCCCATGAGCAGAGGGTTCTAGGGGACCTACAACATGGTAGAACTCAAGTAAAAGTGAATAGAAGGCAAGCAGAAGGTGAGTAGGAGGTCTATAACTGAGAACCCTCAAGAAACCACGCTTTCCATTTGAACCAGACTTGCTTCAAACACAGAATGCAATGAACTTTAGAAACATGAACGACCTACGACCTCTACCATATCCTTTCTCATATTATTTTCTATATCAGACAACTATTTATGTTGTAAAAGATGATATAGAAGAAAAGGAAAACATACAGCAGCATATACTTCCTTTTGTTCAGTCCTCCTTTGTTGATCAGAAAGCTACAGGTAGAGAGTGTGGTGTTAGTGTGTACATATTAAGAAGTGAAATAATTACAGCTGGCCAAATTTTGTGCAATTTTTCCACTATTCTGATAAGGAAATATAAATTGTGTAATTGTGATTTTTTTCATGTTAAATGCTTTTCTATTTGTAATTATAACTGGAACTACACAATACAAAAATGGTAAAATGCATGCTAATGATTTAAAATTTTTAATTTTTCTTAGAACAGCATTAAGTAGCAAATAGAAAACTTCACCATAGCAATTTGTAAGACAGACCATGGAAGAAAAAAGAAATGTAGTTTTGCATCTTTAATAGTATTATTTTCCTGATTTTTGGACAAGAGGCCCACATCTTCATTTTGTACTGGGTCCTGTATATTATGGATCTGCTTTTCATTACTTTACTCCAACGTCTTGAGACTTTTCTTATCATGACCCCCTTCCTTTGCCAGCCTTTTGAGGACTCCCATTAATTGTGACTGCTTTGAAGGGCACTATTGCTCTCCTGCTGCTTTACTTGTGGAATCTAGAACTGGCACCAAACTGACACAATTCACCATGTAGGGCTCCATGTATACTAAAAGAAGGATATCTGCTGCAACAGAATATGATCTGACTTCTTGATCCTCTTTTAACTTTAATTTTTCTCGAAGAAGCCGTCCAATGCTGGACTAGTACTCTTCTCCTTTGAATTGCTGAACATTCATAAAAGCTCAAAGTGTAATAATCTAAAAGTTACTTTAAAAGACCAAACCATGTCCTAAATCAGGGAAGATGTGACAGTCGTGTCATTGTTAAACATACAAAATGTTTAAGTGATCAGGCTGAGTTATATATAGTTATGAAACTGCAAAGGTAAGAGGTGCCAGTATTTGAAACCTTTTCCATGAGAAGTGACCAATATGGGTGAAGTACTGACATATTTTAAAAGCAGCTGAATATGCTATCAACCTGAAGCTCAGTTTATGCTCCCAAAGACTTTTGAGAGGTAATATTTCAAAACTTTCAACCATTATAATAATGGAGATGTAGCCAGCTAGAATTTGCCATGGTCCATGTCGATAACGCTTCACCTTACTTTTACTCAGAGGCTACAGAAAGTGGCAGAGGGAAGACAAACTTTTTTCCATGAGTATCTATCACTACAGTCAACAATCAAAACAAAAATTAAAAAGCTTTATAAATACTCCAAGTGTTGTCAGAAGAGAAGTACAGGTGGACAAGGGAACTTGTAGCTCCCAGTGGGTCATGGCAGAGATGCCCTTGATTGATTAGCAGATAGGAATGCAAAAGAAAGAATCCTGGATAACCACTGGAGTAGAGAGGGAGCCAGCTGGGACTGAAGTGTGCAGATGGGACAGAGCCCTGCCCCTCCTCAGAACTCTTCATTCTCCAGTCTCTGGGATTTCAGTACAGAAACTGTAGCCACTCAAGGACCCTGGGGCTGAGTGGGTGACTCCCTACTTCCCCTAATAGAAAGTAGAGGGAAGGCTTTGCTTGTGCTCACTGCCAGGGCTGTAAAGTGAGAAACAGACATTCCTAATTGAAAACCTGAGCAACTTTCACTACAGAAATTCCATTAAATTGAGTAGGTAAATTCATTCTTACCTGTGTCACATACTAGGCTTTTGAGGGTTGGCTAGAGGTCTATGGGAAACAATTTCTAAATTATAGGGAACTTACTCAGGGACTCTTAGAACTCTACCCTGTTCTAAGAAGGGGACAGCCTGTCCTAAGGATGGCCAGGGACCAAACAGGGTGGGGCTACACAACTCAGCTATGAACAGGTAGAAAACTTTTGTTAAAAACTGGCTTGCTCCACCTAAACTCTTTATGAAGTCCTTCAAAGCAGTGCTTGGGAGTTTGTCTTCTTTTTCACATCATTAGAATAAAGTAGAGCAGAACAACTCTTCTTAGAAATAAATAATTTTGGCAAATATGTGAACATCACACCACAGAAGTGAAAGCAAAAAAAATTACAGGAAACTGATGAGGAAGACAAATTTATAGGAAACTAAAAGTGAGATCTATTCATGGTAAGGGCATAAGGAACACAATTGTATCTTAGAGTTTGCATGAAACATTACAACCCATCAGATGAAGGTATCAACATTATCTATGACAAAAATGAACTGATTAAGAGCAGTATGAAAATATTTTAATGTAGTGCTGTCCAAAAGAACTTTCTGTGATGTAAACGTCTATCTGTATACTGTCCAGGATGGAATCGACTAGCCATGTGATATTTGAAACATGGTCAATGCAACTGAGGATCTGAATTTTTCATATAATTTAAGTTTAAATGGTCACATGTGACTAGTAGCTACTAACAGCGCAGTTCTAATGTTTCATGGGTTAAAACTACTGGTTTCTTTGGCGGACTTCTCCAATCACTGCTAGGGAATTGAGGGATGGGCGTGGAGAGAGAGTGTGTCCTTCCAACTTCTGGCTAAGGTCAATGGGAGTAAAAGGCCTTTGTCACTCAGGAAGATGCCTAAGTTACAAGAAATCCAAGGGTAGGGCCACACCTGCAGTCATATGTGCATGGACATTATGGCCATAGGGAGAGTGGAGAGGGGGATGGGCATGCTCATTTCCGGATGGGGTTTCCAGTGCCAGAGGAGGGTTTAGAGGTAGATGGACCTGAGGGCCCTTTCTGGCCAACTGCAGACTGCACAGGCCCTTTCTTTTTGGGGATTAAGGTCTTGTTCTTGCTCTTAAACACTTTGCTAGGATCCAGCTTGTTCACAAAGGAGTCGGTCTCTTCTGTGAGCAGGTTTGTATTGTAGGTGATGGGTTTATACATGCTGAACCATTGCTGTAAAGTAGAATTGGGAGACAGGGTCACAATTCAAAGGAAAAATGCCAGTCTTTTGTGATCTTTAGTGAGGATATAGGGGTTGAGAGCTGAAGAAAAAAGAGAAGACAATACAGGATGGGCAACCCTAATTTGAAATCTGGAACTTTTTAAGAGTCAACTGGTAAAGGATATGCAAATATTTCAAAATCTGAAAAACTCCAAAATCAAACACTCTGGTCCTGGGCATTTCAGTTAGAGAATATTCAATATTTACAAACTTTTATGAAGATCTGAACTGAAAATCCATTAGGTTTTTTTTTTTTTTTTTTTTTTTTTTCACTTTAAAATATTTAATGTTTCCTTATTAATGTGAAAAATTATCCAGGTCACTCCTACACAAGTTTTAAAAGAAAGTAACGACAGACCCCATCAATCCTGGTCAGACGTACAAAACTGCTTTATGAGGCTCATGTTATTGTTAGGTGCTGCTGAGCTGGGCAGGATTCATAGAGATCCTTATAGGGTGTTCAATGGCTAATCATTTCCGAATTGATTCAGGAGTGGCTTGAAATGTCCTCCCATTTTTGCAGTGCTGAGGATTGAACTGGGAACCTCAGAGAGTGCAGAGCACTCTACTAACTCAGCTAAACCCCAGCCCTATGAGGCTCATAGCCTCTAAGATAAATGTAGTAGAGAACTAGCAATCTGAGTACACTCCCCTGGATCAGTAAGCCCACCAAGGTATAGTGTCCCAATGGTCTGTCTTCAAAGCATCTGGTCCGCATCAGACGGATTTAAGCAGCATCCTTCTCCCCAAAGTATGACAGAGGCCAGTGCAGGCCACTCCTGAGGAAGCTGAGTGTGCTGGTCTCCTCTCAGCTATTGGCTTTCCAGGCAACGAGGAGCAAAAGGCACTCATATTTATTGGCCTTTCTTTGATCACAACCACCTCACAAAGTTGACCATATAGAAGCTGTCATTTTATGAAATTTGAGGAAAATGAGACTTACTTGATGAATACATAGTAAGGTGGCCCTAGAATTGAGTCTCTAATTTCTTGTTAGTGTAATACATGAAGCTGCTAAGAAAGAGCTCAGATTAGCTCGATCTAGTTAAAACTTCTTTTGGCCACATTTAGTGTTCTCAAATCAGCTTGTGTATTGGTACTACCTGTCATCTGTATATTTGACATGGTGCCCAGACCTCTAATATAAATGAGGCACATCTATATGATGGAATATTCAGTAGCCATTAAACCAGACAAGGGAGCTCTACATGTATGGATAGAGAAAAAGCTCCAAGATGGAGTGTTAAGTGTAAAAAACAAGGTTCAGAACAATGTGAATAGTATGTTACACCTGTGATTGAGCAGAAAGGAACCAAGAAAACATGTGTTTATGTTTTACATGCAATGAGTATCTTCGGTAAGGAATGCAAACTGATAACTATGGCTGGCTCTGGGGAGTACACTTGGAAATGGGAATGACAGGTGTTTCATTCTTTTTGAGTGCATATATTACCAATCCAAAAAGAATCAACAGGACCTAAGCCCCTGATAACATTTAATTAACTTGTCAGGTGATTCTGAGGGTCAGCCAAGCTTGGGAATCACTTAAATAGATCAGTACAAAATGAGGCTATCCACCTGCATTGGAGTCACTTGCCTTGCTCATTGAAAATACAGGTTCCTGGGCTCCATTCCAGATCCATTAAATCAGATGGCAATCTGCAATGTAACCATTTCCTCAGAAGGTTTTAAGGTGGTGTCCCCTTACCTTGGCCTGTGGGCTAATGCCATAGCTGGTGAAAGCATACTGCCACTGGGGCAGGCCCAGGTGGGTAATGAGCAGGCGATAGTAGGCGGTAAAGGTATCTGTGAGAAAATGCCAGTATAACGCTCTGTCCAGGAACCAGATCTCAGTGTCTTGTGCTAATCCTAAAATAGCATGCAAAGGAAATTAGAGATAGTTAAATTCTTTTTCCTTTTGATTCCTGATTAAAAGAAAATACAAGAGTAGAGAGGATGTAAGAAATCAAAGTTCCATTTTTCCCCTCCCAATCTCATTCTTCAGTGGCCACTTTTACCAATTTCTTTTATACTCTTTCATGAATTCTTCCTGATGACTCAATAGAGCTACTTGCTGGGCTCTGACTATTTAGAAGTACATTCAGGCTGTGTAAGCAGATGCTCTTTTTTCTATGTGGACTCAGCACTTCCGTTCCCTAGTGCACAGGCAATGTGCTACTCTTAGCTGTCCTAATGGAGAGAAACTCTGAATGGCTCAAGCCTTTCTGAAGGGGTCTCTTTCACAAATCAGAAATGCTATGAAAAACCACTATAAGTCAGCCCAGATCACCTCATTCCTGGGAATCCTGCCTGTGCTGTCCTGGTTGAGCTGACACAGGCACTATCATACTAGCTCTTGCCTTGGACCTCTTTCTGTTCTTCCATTCTTAGCCACCTCAAGCCTATCCTCATTTATCTGCAGCCTGGAGAGCTGTCACATCTCCCTAAGGGGACTCCATCAATAAGTCTCTTCTTGATCACATTTTCATTTGAATCCTGCCATTCTGCTGAACAACGCTGAATAACTCCCCATTGTTCCATATCATGTCTAAACTCCTTTGGTTAGCTTTCCAGGGTCTGCATGAAAGGGAGCAGTTAGCTTTCTGGCTTCATGTTTTCATGCTCTAGATGAATTATGTAGCCCACTAAATTGCAATTATTTATCATTCCCTCAAATCAGCTGTACTGTCCCATGAAATGGATTTTACCCATTTGTCCCCTTGCTCAGATGCCCCTTTTACCCCCCTCCATATCTAATTCCAACCACAGTTCAAGATAAGAGCTCAAAGGTCATTTTGCTGAGATTCCTCCAGCTGGAGATGATCTTTCCTCCCTCAGAGATAATCCTGGTCCCTGTGCCTTTTCACCCCATCACACAGTTACCTGAAGAGGGCCTGGAGTGTTAAGTGAAAAAAACAAGGTTCAGAACAATGTGAATAGTATTTTACACCTGTGATTGAGCGGAAAGGAACCAAGAAAAAGTGTGTTTATGTTTTACATGCAATGAGTATCTTTCTAGCTTTGTAGTTTCACAATTCCTAGGCTTGAACTGCTGTTAAGGGGGCCATATGGAAGATGGTACTCAAGGGAACAGAGTCTTAGTAGCTCCTACCTGGCCTCCTTTTCTCTTGGTTACTCAACTGGGTCTTGAAATAGTAATAGTTAATTGGCCTAGGTACAGAAGTGAAAAAGACTGATAATGCATTTTTTGGATACTTATCTAGTGAATGAGCCTGTGGGAGTCTATAAACAGAATGAATATATATATATATATGTATATATATATATATATATATATATATATATATACATATATATATATATTTTTTTTTTTAGCTTTTACTCATCTATTATCCCATTGACTGTTTTGCAATAATTCCCATAAGACAGCTAGTAGAATTCTAGAAATTAGGCTAAGCGGTGATGCTCAAAAAGGATCAGAGGGCCTTTCTCGGTCTTGGCACCTACAAGAGGCCTGGCAGAATCTCAGGAGGCAAAGAAGGTATGTGGTTAGGATCGTGCTTATAAATGATCCTTACCTGGTTTCCCACTTTTGTAGACAAGGCAAACTTTCCCATTCCCACTGCAGGAATCCAGCTCAAATATCACACTTCGAGAGTCAAAGTGAGGCTTCTCTGGCTGGTCCTCATTGGCTGCAAACCCAGAAGTTAATGGTAATATTTGAACAAATTCAAACACAAAGCTATATACTCCAACTTTGCTAGGATGATAAAATGGGATTGGGTAGGGGAGCCCTAGATATATTCTTAAGTATTATTTTCAGAAAGATTCTTTACTCTAAATGCCCTGGATCTCATTGATGGATTAGGCCTTCTGTCTGGGCTTTTCCATCAGGGAAATCTGGGAGAAGGTGGCATGAGAAAAGCAAATTGAATTTGTTGGGAATGGGACCACATAAAGGGAGAGCAATCTAAATGCTCTGATGTTGACATACCTTTTTTCCTTGCAGTAATACCTTGCAGAAAGACTTCTAAGTTAGCAGTCCCCAACCTTTTTGGCACCAGGAACCAGTGTCATGGAAGACAATCTAATGCTGCCACTGATCTGACAGGAGGTGGAGTTCAGGTGGGAAAGTGAGTGATGTTGTTGTTGTTGTTAGGTGCCGTGGAGTCATATCCGACTCATAGCGACCCTCATAGGGTTTTCAATGGCAGATTATTTCGGGATTGCCTTGGGAGTGGGTTGCCAAGTCCTTCTCCCATTTTTTTGCGGTGCTGGGAATCGAACTCGGGACCTCAGAGACTGCAGCGCAGCACTCTACCAACTGAGCTAAATCCCAGCCCAGTGAGTGATGGGGAGTGGATATAATGCAGAGGCTTCACCTACTCCTCACCTCCTGCTATGTGGCCTGGTTCCTAAGAGGCCATGGAAGTGGGCTTGGGGACCCTTTCTCTAAGTCATGTGCTAACTCTTATCATTACTGTTAGTGCCTGCTTGATGGTTTGTGGGAGTGGATGAATCTTAACTTACTCTACCATACCCTTGTTGATATGCATTCGCCTGATCACTACTCTGCTGTGAATGCTAAAGTAATCATGCCTGTAATGTTCTTATGTTCTGGTGCTTTCATTACATGGGGTAGAGTCCTTGAAGTAGAATGGATGTGGCCAGATTGCTTTTCATAAAACATCCTTGCTTTTGAAAGATGTTTTCACTGGGTGTAGAATTCTAGGTTGACAATTTTTTTGAGTATCTTACTCAAATTGTTTCTAAGGAGAAGCAGCATGTTATCCTTATCCTTATTCCTTGTAACTTGCCTTTTCCCTTTGGCTGCTTTTAAGATTTTCTCCATATCCTTCATTCTGTACTATTTGGTTGTGATGTTTCTTGGAATCATTTGTGTTTCATTTTCCTGGGTTGCTAAAAAAAAACTCACTGAATATATGAGTTTATAGTTGTTGTTATGTGCTGTTGAGTTGGGTCCGATTCATAGCAACCCTACGAACAACAGAATGAAACACTCTTTGGCACTGCCATGCTCACAATCTTTTTTTACGTTTAAGCCATTGTTGCAAGCCACTGTGACAATCCATCTAGTTGAAGGTCTTCCTTTTTGTCTTTGACTTGCCACTCTCCCAAACATGTCCTTCTCCAGAGATTAGTCCCTCCTGACAATATATCCAAAATATGTAAGATGCAGTCTAGTCATCCTTGCTTCCAAGGAGCACTCTTGTTGTACTTCTTCTAGGATAGAGCTGTTGTTTATTTTGGCAGTTCACGGTATATTTGTCTCCAGCACAATAATTCAAAAGCATCAACTCTTCTTTCTCCCTTATTCACTGTCCAGCTTTTACAAGCATATGATGTGACTGAAAATATCATGCATGGCATCAGTTAGGCATACCTTCATCTTCAATGTGACATCTTTACTTTTCAAAATGAGTTTATAGTTCTCATCAAATTGGTAAACCATTGGGCTACTATATCTTCAAATATTATTTTCTGGCTTTCAACCCCTCTTTTTAGGGATCCTAATTACATATTATACCATTTGTGATCCCCCAGAGTTCACAGATACTCATTTCATTATTTTTTCTTTCTGGGTCATTTTGGATAGTTTCTATTGCTGAGTTCTCCAATCTTTTTCTCTGCAGTATTTCTTTTTTGCCCCTGTTAATCATCTCCAGTGTATTTTTCATCTCAGAAACTAGTTTTGAGCCATTGAAATTTTTAAGTATGGGATACACACATTTTCCAAGTCTGTACTTTTTGATGTATTTCCGGAATACAGTTATAATAATCTCTAACGTCCATACATGTTAATTCTAAAATGTATGCCAATATTGGAATGGTATTGATTAATCCATTTCCTCCTTATTATGGATATATTTTCCTGCTTTGCTGCCTGGTACTCTTTGATTGGAAGCCAGAAATTAATTTTGCATTGTTGAGTGCTGATTATTTTTATATTTCTATAACTATTCTTGAGCTTTTCTCTTAGACACAATTACTTGCAATCAGATACTTGGGTTTTGCTCTTAGATAACAGCTAGGCATGGTGGCACATGCCTGTAATCCCAGTGAATTGGGAGAATAAGCTAGGAAATCTCAGGCCAGAGGCAGCCTGTGCAACTTAGTAAGATCCTATCTCAAAAATAAATAAATAAATAAATAAATAGGGATGGGGGTGGGGCTCAGTGGTAGAGTAGCATGTATAAAGCCTTGGGTTCAACCCCTCAGGACTGGGGGTGGGGAGAGAAGAACGAGCAAGATCTGTCAAACAAGAACAATGAAATATTTACCTGGAGCTGTTCTTTCCCATTACTGAAGACCCTTTTGAATACTCTATCAAATATTTTGTGAATCATAACATATTTCAGCTGATACAGTGGCTGCAACAATGGGCTTAAACATATAAAAGACTGTGTGCATGGTACAGTGCCGGGTAGGGTTTCCTTCGGTTGCTATGAGTCACACCTGATTCGACAGCACTTAATAAGTAGAGATAGGCACTATTCCTGGTCCTTTGTGAGTACTGGGCATTATTTCCTCTAATCATCTGGGTGGTTTTGTCTTTGGCATTGGGCAATTTCTTCATAGGCATGTGCTCCTCAATTCTTTGCTCAATATTTCAGAGAAATCCCTTGCAGATTTCTGGAGTTCTCTCTCTCTGCAATATTCTCTTCTCAGTTACTCAGTCCTGTGAACTCCAGCTTCATTAATGTATCTGGACCCACAGCTCTGTCTTCTCAACAATGGGAGTACAATAGGTCCTGTTGGGTTTTTTCTGTGCTGTGGACTGGAAACTCAAGGAATAAAGCTGGAGAAGTCACAGAGTTCTCTTCGTCTGTTTTGCATTGCTCAGAACTCACTGTATAGTGTTGCAGTATAGCCAGGTGTCTTAAAAACCATTGATATATATATATATATATGTGTATATATATATATATATATGTGTGTATATATATATATATATATATATATTTTTTGCCTTTAATTATTATTATTGTTGTTGTTCTAGATGGAAGGACAAATCTAGTTTCCCTTACTCTATCTTGGGTGAAATCAAAAGTTCCCACCAAGTTTTACCAACATCACATTGTGCTGACGGGAGTCTCAGGTGAAAAGTGGTGAGAACAGGGAGGAAATTCATTAAGTGTGGTTCCCTTCTGCCAAATGTAGATACTACTCCACTTTCAGCCTGCTTTTGGTTATTCTCCAGGCTTTTCAGGTAACTATTTTTAAAATTTTTCTGGAGTGTAAGGTATTATCTGCAGAAGCCTTGATCCAGTGAAAGGTACTCTGCCATTACCAGAAGCATAAGGTCAATATTTGAAATTTTTTTCTTTTTTCTTTCCTAAATGTGCAATATCATACTTTTCAGTTCTTCCCTGAATTTTTGACTTGGTTTTATCTCTGAGTGCACTGGCATATTGTTTTAAAATCTGGTCTAATAATGTCATTGTTGGGAGTACTAATAATGTTACACACACACACACACACACACACACACACACACACATTTTTTTTTTTTTGGTGGTACTGGGGGTTGAACCCAAGGCCTCGTGCTTGCATGCTCTTCAAGTGCTGGACCCCTGAGCTGCACCCTCAGCCCTTTTTTTTTTTTTTTAACTTTTTGAGACAGGGTCTTGCTAAGTTATACAGACTGCCTCTGGTCTTGAATTTGCGATTCTCCTGTCTCCGCCTCCCAAGCCGCTGGGATTAAAGGTTGTGTCACTGCGCCCGGCTATGTTACCTGTAATTTTTATTGGTTCTTGTTCATGTGCCTAGTTACTTTTTAGTAGAAATTACTTATTGAAAAATTATTTATCTAAACAATCTGAAGCCTAGGATAATGTTCACTCCATCTAGAGTGAAATTTTTTTATACATAAAAGCTTTTATGATATATAATTCACCAACCATACATACAATTCAATGTTAAAGTATACAAGTCAATGTTTTTAGTATTATTTACAGTTATGCATTCATTACCATAATCAGTTTTAGAATATCTCTCTACAGTGAATTTTTCTATCTGCCAGGCCACTGAAGAGATTAGTAACATAGGGTCAAGTTAGCCCAATTTCTATGAATTTTGGCACCATGATCATCGGGATCACAGATGGGACCATAGATGACTCACACGTGAGCATCAGTCCATGAGAAAAGTTGTTACTTCTGGTTCATCCTGTCCCTTAGGATACAGTTCTTCACAGAGCCAACCCAAATGAGTTGTTGTTAGGTGCTGTGGAATCATGGCTGACTCATAATGACCCTCATAAGGTTTTCAATGGCTCACTGTTTCAGGATTGGTTTGGGAGTGGATTGCCACTTCCTTGTCTCATTTTTGCAGTGCTGGGATCGAACCTAGGGCCTCAGAGAGCGCAGAGTGGCACTCTACCAACTGAGCTAAACCCTTTTGGGTGCCATCTTTTGTGGGCCCTAGAATCTATTTTATTCCCCTGGCTCACAAATGGGTCAAATTCTCAGTTTTCAGCAGCCCCACTGCCTCTTTTGAAACAGAAAATGTACTCCAAACAAAAGCAACTACGTGTTTTAAGTGCTGTCCTGGATTCCTGTCTTCTTTTGAATGTGCATCTGATTTTGCACCTTGTTATCTTGTTAGCGTTTTCACATTTTTAGCAGGATGATTTTTAAAACTTATACTGCTTTTCAATTTTCAGCAGGAAAGCTGCTCTGAATTACCTACCCTACCATTACTAGAAGAGGCAGTCTCCTCATCAGCTTAATTATGTTCCTGAAAAACAATGTGCAATTAAATTTTCCTTTTTATATTAATCTGTCTTTTTCAAAAGAGAGATTCAATCCTATAACTTTCAGTGTAATGACTGATCTATTTTATTCCTCTCATATTAATGTTTCTTTTCTTAGTTGTTTTTGCTTATTTTTACTTTGTTGGTCAACATCTCTCTTATTAGACTGGAGATTTTAACATAGTTTCTCCTTTGTTTGGTGCGTGGGAGTTGTTAATACCAAGATGAAGCCATTCTTGTGACTCCAAAGTAGAGCAGGCAGGTCATGAAGGGGTTGGGGGCTCATGCTTGTGTCTGACACAAGAACTACCACAAGGAGTTCCTAAAACTCACAAGAAATTCCTTCACATCTCATATATATATATATATATATACATATATATATATATATATATATATATATATATATATATATATATCATGGGGCTGGGATTTAGCTGAGTTGGTAGAGCGCTGTGCTGCAGTCTCTGAGGTCCCGAGTTCAATTCCCAACACCGCAAAAATGGGAGAAGGGCCTGGCAATCCATTCCCAAGGCAATCCCGAAACAGTCAGCCATTGAAAACCCTCTGAGGGTCGCTATGAGTCAGATACCGACTCGATGGCACCTAACAACAACAACAATATATCTCATATCTATTTTCCGTATACATCTTGCTCATTTTGCACATATTTTTCTGTATTAAATTTTATAACAAGAACTTCTTCAACATGCTTACCTAGCAATGGCTGTCTCCACCAATGGGCTAACTAACACCAACTGCTGCACTGATCTTTGGAGACCAATGAATGTTGTTCCAGAGCAGATTACACAGAATTCTCCTTTATGCCTTTAAAAGCCTCCCCTTATTTGAAATCCTCTGGATATAGTTATGGCCTATGTTTTGGGGACTAGAATTCTGTTACTCATATTCACATAAATCCAGTATTTCCAAGGTTATTTTCTTTGTTGTTATTTTAGTGACCAGTGGTTATTTTTGTTCTTTGGGGTTTTTTTCTTGATTAGATTCACATGACTACCTTATTTGAAAAAAATATACTATGATTTCCCTAACCAATGGGGTACACAAAATTTTATAATAGCTCCCAACATTACTTCCTTCTAGTGTACAAACCTCACATAATTCTCTGCCCTTGAAGATGGTTAAGACCTGTGAATATGATGTCCAGTCATTCACTTGATTAGGCTGTATTATAAAAAGATCTGAAGCATACTAGGAAGAAATTTTCTTGCTGGCTTAAAAGTAAGCTGCATATTGTAAAAGGGTCATGTGGCTAGTATCCAAGGGCAGCTTCAAGTTGCGGAGAGTGAACCTTGGCCAAAACCCAGGAAGAAAATAGGAATTTTAGTCCTACAACTACAAGAAACTGTAAATAGCCAACCACAGTGAGCTTGGAAGAGGCCCCTGTGCCTCAGATGAGATCATAGCCTCAGCCGACATCTTGATTTCAGCCACCAGGGTTCAGCTACAGGTTAGCTGGGTCCTTGCTTAACCACAGTATCAGGGTCCTTAGCTAAGGAGAGAATCTAGCTACACTGTAGCTGAATTCTTGACTCCTGGAAACTGCTAATAAAACTGACAATAAAGTTATAGAATTTTAAGCCATAAAATTTGTGGTATTCTTTTATGTAAGAACAGAAAACTGATATACAAAGGCATTCTTTTCTCCTCAGCAAGGTGTAATATTGTTTTCCTACTGTAAAGGAGATCTTTTACTTTCTACTATTTTCCTGCTTTTTTCTCCATTCTCAACTATGAGGACCACTGAAACCAGTGTATTAATTTGATAGGGCTGCTGTAACAAAGCACCACAAACTGAGTGGCTTAACAGAAATTATCGTCTCACAGTTCCACAGTCCAGAATTTGTTTCTTCTGAGGGCTGTTGAGAAGAATCCGTCCCAAGTCTCCCTGCTAAATTCTGGTTGTCTGCTAGAAATTTTCAGTTTTCTTGGCTTATAGAAGCATCACCCCTACCATTGCCTGCATCTTAAAATGGCATTCTTCCTGTATGTGCTTGTGTCCAAATTTCCTCTTTTTATAAGGCTCATCCTATTCTAGTATGATCTCATCTTAAATAATTAAATCTGCAATTTGGAAATAAAGTCATATTCTGAAGTATTGGGAGTTAGGACTTGACTATTTTGGGGGCAGGATGCAATTTAATTTATAATACTCTTTTATCTGGCCTCTCTCCTCACCTTTAACTGAAATAGGATAGGACTTTTTAGGATATTCCTTGTACTATGTTCAAGAGTTCTTATATAAAAGTTATACAACACATTCCTAGATATTACGACTTCCTTCTTTTAATTAGAGAAGTATATTTAGTCTGCATATATAGCATTCTTGATTTTCATTCCTTTTCTCTCAGTAATCTACAAATGCTTTTTCACTATCTTCTCATTTCTATTTGCTGCAATGAGTAGTCTGATTATCATTCTTTCATAAATAATTTGTTGTTTTTGACAAAAGCTTGTAATTTTCCCCCCACATAGGCTATTTATAGATGTTTGCCATCTCTTTGATTTGGATGAGTACTTTCAATCTGTAGATAAATGTTCTTTTATTAGTATTTATTTATTGCCTTTAATCTATTTTTCCCCTCTTCCTTGAGCATGTATAATTTCAATGGAAGGTATCCTGGATCTATTTTCTACGTCTCATACTTTCCTACCTTTTCTCTCATATCTTTTTTTTTTTCCTTATGGTATTTAGCAAATGAACTCAGGGCCTCGTGTATATTTTGCAAGTGCTCTACCACTGGGCTGCACCCCCCGTTCGTTTATTTATTTTTATTTATTAAAATTTTCAATGAAGGTCTTGCTAAGCTATGCAGGCTGCCTCTGGCCTTGAACTCATGATCTTTTTACCTCCACTTCCCAAACTGCTGGGATTATAGGCATGAGCTGCTGTGCCTAGCTCATAATATTTCTTACACTAAATTTTTCAGGCTAACTCAGGTATTTATATTCTCCTTCAATTCATTTAATAAAATGAAGATTTTACTTTTTTTTTAATCTACAAGAACTCTTTCTGCCATATTAAATCTCCTTAAATGTTGTTATTTCTGTTTTTAGGTTTTCATCTGTGTACTCTAGTAGTTTTAGTTCTCTGGTTGTATATTGTGACATTTCTTCTCATTGTCTTCTGATTTTTCCACTGAGTACCCTGAGAAAAGTCAGTATTTTTTTACTTAAGTTTTCTTTTTTTGAGTCAGGATCTCACCATGTAACCTATGCTGTCCTTAAACTTGCTGACTTAGACTCCCAAGTGCTGGGATTACAGACAGAGGCCATCACTCCTAGCCTCCACAGAGGTGTTAATGAGACTTAGGTCTAGTTGTTAGACTACTATAAAAGGCATAAACCCATCAGGAGCCAGAAGGCCAAGTTGTTTTTATACCCATCGGTATATAGGCAATGTGTCTCTACTCTTGGCTCTGTTCTTTTGCTGAAACCCCTCTTTAGTCTACCTCTTTTCTTCCAGCATCAAGGGCAGGGAGAACTTAGTCTATTTACCTACTTCTTTGCCTCCCAGAGAATTCCCATCACGCACATATTAAGCCAACATGATCTTTCCCTACCTTGGAGATTCCATAGCTCTCTGAGTGACAAACTCTTCCCAGCACCCATCCCTTTCCTATCTTTGTCCCTTAACTCTTCTGGTACTATTGTCAAAGTGCTTGTCCAATAATGGGGAAAGCCTTACATCAATTCTCTCTATCAGGACTTCAGTGAGCCCTCATCGCCTATATGTTAGTTGTCTACTCACTACTCACCAAACCCCAATTCTGTTTGAGGAAACAATACTGCACAAATAACAATAACTCCTAAGACCCCCTTGTAGGCATAGGTAGCTTTTTGACTTTGTTCTGGTCCATGGCTATCGGCAGGAGCTGCTGAGAAAATAATTGTTTTCCTGATAAAACGGGAGAGATTCCTCTAAAATCATTCTTTTCCTTTTGCCTTTTACTCTCCTTCCTCCCACTTGGAATACAGACTTGCAGCCTGGGGGATAGAGCCTAGATCCCTCAAACACCAAGACAAAAAGGCTGCTTGGCTTTCTCAAGCACCTACACCAGCCTAATTTTGTATTTCTTGATTTGAGAAAAATAAACTGAGCCAGGCACTGTGGAGGACGCTTGCAATCCCAGCAACTCAGGATGCCAAGGCCAGATTGCGAGTTTGAGGTCAGAGGCTACCTGTGTAACTTAGAGACCCTGCCTCAAAATTAAAAAAAAACAAAATTATTGGGGGCTGGGAAAGCAGCTCAGTGGTGAAGCTGCCTGAGTTCAATCTGCCAATACCACAAAACACTAAAAACAAAAACAGCTGAAACCAAAAAATTAGTATAGAGATAATTAGAGCTGTTATAAGTAGTGAAACACAATTCTGACTAAGGAAGTCTTTGCTGTACCCCAATGCTCACTGGCTCTAGCAGCCACTTTATAAACCATTTCACTCAGAAGTGGCAAAGAGCTTAGAGGTAGGAATGGAGAAGAAGTTGTATTTAGACTGTCATATTCCCTGAATCCTTTAGACTGTCATTTTCCCTGAATCTCCCTCCCCCATCCTTTTTTATTTTTAATTTAAAAGATAGGGCCTTGCTATGTAGCCCAGCTGGTCTCAAATTTACAATCTTCTTGCTGCAACCTCCTAAGTGCTGGGATTACAAGTGGGTCTCTTCATGCCCAGTCCCTGAATCATCCTGATATTTAATTGTTGAGTGAAGTTTAACCTGTAACATTCATTCACTCACCAAGTGCTCATTAAGTGGCTACTGTGTGTCAAGTGTTGAACAGGGTGCAAGAAAGAAAGATGCTAACACTGCCATTTCCTTCATGAAAATGTCCTTTGTTGATATAAGCTGGGTTTTCTTCATTGTTTTTACCTTTTTCCCAGAGTCTAAGAAGCTATGAATAGGAAGGGTTTAGTTCAGTGGGACATAATGCAATGCAACAGCCCCTTTCTATGGTTCTCAATATTATGAAAAGAAAACAAGTAGGCTGATGTCTAATTCAAAGCAGAAGTTCTGTCAGGTACCTTCATGTGTATCGTCCTCCAAGTCTGCCAGGGTCGGTGCATTAGGAAGGGAATACATGGAAGACTGGTTGAGTTGAGTCATTTTTGAGACACTGTTAATTGCCATGCTGCCCAATGGAATGATGTGCTCTATGGGAACATTAAGAAGGAGATTGACATAAAGTGATAGCTTAGTTTAATGTCATCATAAGGGTTTCTGCTTGAATAAACTAAGCCCATTAAGTGGTCCCATGACTGAGGAATCTGATGGAAGGTGGACAGAACAGGATCACTCATTGCATGCTCCAAAGCACTAGCCTTTCATGCAAAAAATAAAAGGAATTGGGGGCCAGAGGTGATGAACAGTCCCTACTGTATTTAATAGGGTACAGTTGAAAAATTTAAAAAGGAGTACACAAAGAGAGCTGGGAAATCTGAACTTAGAAACCCCATTTGACAAGTAAATGATTTAAAAATATTTTCACTTTCTCCTTCCCTTGTTTTAGCCAATATTCTGCATAAAATAACTATATTTTTCAGAGGAGCAACAGCTTTGATTCTATAATGGACCTTTCTCTTCTTGTTATAAGCTTTCATGATGGAAAATCTATTTGTCATTTCCCCTTACTTACTGGAGAAAACTTGGCAGCCTTCTTGCTTGGTTCCAGTCTTCTGTGATTCGGGTATAAATGAAGAAGAGTAGGTCTGCATGTTTTTCTTATCTATTATATATAATCCTTGTTATATAGAATGCTGGACACAGAGTGGTATGCAGATACTTAGAAATCTGACTTCTAAAAAAATTGGAATGGTTGAATGCAGTGAACAGCTGGCATCTTGATCATGGAATATTCAGGAAGACCACCAAAATGAACACCAGAGGTGTCTCTGCTGCCTTTTTTGTTACTGACTTAAGCTGTTCAGTAAAAAATGGGTATGGTAATGGAAAGAAAAAGACCAGGTCTGAGAAAATTAAATTAGAGAAGATACAGCCGTAATGAAAAGGGACACATTCATAAAATATTTGTCAAACATCTCTGAGGCATGAGGCAGGTTTGTGAAGCAGCTAACCCGTCCTCAGGATGTAGGCAAGGAGGAGTCTGTCAGTGGATTTCCAGATTCCAATGGCCATGCAATAAGAGAAGGTATTAATGCTTTCTAGGCCATGGGAGGAAATGACTTTAAGCTGAAAACTAATGTCAAATATTCATTAATAAGCTATAAAAAATTCCTCTGGTTAGTTGTGGGAGACAAATAGGAAGTCTTTGTGAATCACTAAAAAAGGGAACTCCAATGTGTAGGCAGGAAGCAAAGGCAACAAAAGGGAGAAGTATGCTCTGTAGATCCTTCCCAATTCCAAAAAGATTTGGGGAAATGGCTGGAGTTGGAAGCAATAAATTCCAATGGAGGCAAGGACTGGTAAGTCTGTGCCATGAATGGGCTGGATTCTAGGGGCTAGATCAGGATTTCTTAGCTTATAAACTTTTATAAGAGTCTTCACCTAAATGTGTGGCACTGCATTTCATATCCACAAATTACCTGCAATCTTCTGCATATAAAAAGTTGTAAGTTCTCACATTCACAATGCAAATGTTTTGGCCTACACACATTTAAAGCTAAGATGACAGCCTGTAAACTGAGGTGGCTGGTGACTTAGGCTGAGGTTATACAGGGAGAGAAGGCAGGGCTCTGGATTAAGGGTTAGACCCCTGAAGTCTTCACAATGGTGAAAATAAATGAAGGCTCCTGGAAGAGATGGCCAGCAGCTCCCAGAACACTGAGGCTGCTGTTGCAGCTTACCCTGAGAGGTTTGTTCTGAGGTGGAATACTCACTCTATAAGTCTGAGTTGGCTGAATTCTTTCTGTAGAGATTAATGTTTTCCTCCATTCTATTCCAATAAGAAGCCTCTAAATTGGGCATCCAGGTCAGTATCAACTAGACACTGAACAGGGTGGTGGCAGGTGAAGTACTGATGATATCTGTTAACTTTGAGGGAAAAATCACAGCTTCTGGATATGGCATTTGAAAAGCACCCACAAGCTGTCCAGGTTCAAAGACTCAAAAGTTGTAAGGGTCCTCAGAGTTGTCTCATCCAATCTCTTTACCAGGAAAATGTTCCCTAACAGCAAGGAGACTGACTCACCATCTAGCTTCACATTCCATGTCATGTGGAAGCCATTGGTCATCAGGTAAAAGTTCTTCACATCCTCAGGCATCACACAATTATTTTTCTAGAATCACAAAATAGTGGAGTGTTACGTCAAGGTTGGGAAGAAGGGTGCAAGGCTGTGCCTCAAGGCATTGGGGATACTATTTACCATGTTTCAGACCCTGGAATAAGATGACTTGATAATTATCCACCAAAATTCATTAGACAAGCCCTGGGGTCTGCAAGCACAGTCACCAGTCTGACTCTTCATTTGCTTCTCCAGATAAAGCAGACTAGATGTATGCTCTGCCATGATGTGCCTCAATGGCTTGCTGGAGAAGGAAATCAAAGAGAATAAGCTGAAGAAGAAACAGGGGAATGTGATAAGAGAAGAGGTCCCAGGTAAAGTCTAACAATGTGAGAGCAAAATAATCATTGCCATAAATTTCAGATCCATACTCTTTAATTTTCTGAAGAAAACTACTTGACAAGTGGGAATACCTTAAAAATGAATATATATTTCCAGAGCATTTAAGGCAACGAAGTTATTCTAGTAGTTCTGACAGTTCCTAGAGAGTAAAAAAGTACAATAGGATATATGCAAATATTTCATATGGATAAGAAATCATCCAAACTGGTGGTTCAGAGAACAAAGGAATGGCTTAATATCATTTTAGGAGGTACTAGGAGCAAGTCCTAAATTCTAACTAATTCACACCTGTGCACATGCCTGACTAATCTCTAGCCAACTCAAATTCCTGGAGTGGACAGAAGGATCAGTTCTCTCATTCCTTTCTTGGGCCTCCTACAGTGACTTCCTGATGTGGTTATATAGGCAGAGGGGCAACCATGCTAGAAACTGTCCAAACTGTAAAGTCTGCTTTAGGTCTTACTGTCTGTCAGTTCTGGTACTCAATGTACAGAGAAGTATTATATAGCAGGACAATCTGAGTTCATTTCCCAATTCTGCTATCAGCTGAGTCACGTTGAGCATGCCACTTAAACTGTGTGAATGTGAGGGCCAAAAACAAACCCCAACACTCAATCTGTAAAACAATAATGTGGGAAGGGTGTTAGCTTGACAAGACGCTGGGTTAGGAAATTATTGTGATTTGTGACTATAGGATCATCTAGAATTATATATGGGAAGAAAGCTGTAAACTTGCAGGCGATTTTAAGCAGTAGTTCTAGATTATTAAGTGGACAACAGTTGTCACCTTAATTAAATTTTAATTTCCTTTATTAACTAAACTATGTATTCTGAACAGTTTTTTTCTGTTGTTACCATCTAGTTCTCAATTTCACATATGTGCAACTGAAGGGATTCTCAGACTCCTGGTGTTGATTTGTTTTTAGTAAGTTATCAGGAATTTAGGGCTTGTTCCTAGTGCGTCCTGTGTGGCTATATTCTCTGTGCTCCCAGAGAGAAAAAGTATGTACACGGAATGTTTGTCTCTCACCCCTAGGACCCACACACAAGAAGGCTACAGTTAATGTGTTCTGAAAAGATTCATGCTCCTGTAGTCCCCAAATGCCAGCATTACACTGGAAGATTTGGATCAGTAGTACCATCTAGTGGTGGACAGAAGGAAACATTTAGCCATTAATGGGGAGTCCATGAGATCCCAGCAGAGAAGGGCTGGTAGACCACTTGGAATTGTTCATCTTTAAGTTAAGCTAATGGTTTCCAGTAGTAGTGATTATATATTTGTTGGGGTATTTATTTCACCCAAGAAAGAAATTATGGTATTTGATGCCAGTATTTCAAATAAGTTATTCACAATTCATAAAAACAGGAAAACAATCAGTAAAATCACATAATATATTTCAAGTACTAATATAAATATATAAGTTGTCAAGTAAGCCAAAATTCATGAGAAACATTAAGTAAGCTATGTGTGGTGGCAAACACCTAATAATCCTAGAATTTGGGAGGCTGAAGCAGGAGGATTTCAGGTTTCAGTCCAGCCTGGGCTACACACCAGCAAGTGAGACTGTTTCAAAAAAAACAAAAACCAAAACAACCGTCTTAAAAAAACACACAACATTATACCTATCCTAACCCTCCTGGCCTCAGAGCTTTCTGGTATGGAAGCCTCAATCTCAGAGCTGAAATTCAAGACTGCTATGGAAAAGCAGCCAGGTGACCTTGGTATAGTTCTACATTCTTCCTGATTTTTGTGTTTTACTACATTCATTCATTTATTCATTCATCCATCCAAAATTAAGTGTTTGTTATGGTATTACTACTGGGCTAGGAGGCTGTGTCAGACACATCTGTTGCATATGCAAATCCAACTTCCTCTTCCTCCTTGATAGAATCCTCATTTTGCTTCAGATGTTTGCTTGTCCTGTTAAATACTTGCTTTTAAGACCACTTCTGTAACTAGTGCTAGAGATAAAGATCTAACTCTAAGTCCAAAGAGGAGGTTTTCAAGAAAACTTTCACTTTCCTGTCAAATGGTGACAAATGTGGCTGGAGATATCTCTTGTCATTTTTGCCTGCTTTGAGCTCCAGGTGATAGGGACATTTCTAGCAAGAATTTTGTTGTTGTTGTTGTTAGGTGCTGTGAGTTGGTATCAGATTCATAGTGACTCTACGTACAACCGGTGAAACACTATTGTTTTGCTTCTCTGCTACTCACAGGGTTTTTAATGGCTGATTGATTTGGGGAGTGGGTTGCTAGGTCCTTCTCCCAAGCCTACAGTATCTGGTGTTCCCAGGTGGTCTCCCATCCAAGCACTAACTAGGCCTGACTCTGCTTAGCTTCTGAGATCTGATGGGATTGGACGTCATAGTGTCACAGTTGCAGGCAGCAGGAACTTAGCCACCATAAGGGAAAAGGACAAAAGAATCCCAAACATAATGGCTTAACATTGTCAGGGCTGATTAATCAACTGGAAATGTCTACCTGAGGATGAGAAATATTAATTCCATTTGTTGAAGCTACTGCTAACTTAATATTGTATTTCCTTGAGCCAAATATATGCTTAATTTATACAGAGACAAACATGTAACAGATAAGTGTTGTAGAGATGTGAGGGGCAAAGTAAACTAGAAAGAAGAGTCAGAGAGGTAGGAGAAGAATCACAAGAGGGTGGTACTTTAAAATACAATACAGAAGATATATGGGTAAGCAAGAAGGCTCTATAGAGGTGCCTGACACACTTCCCTCCACAACAAAGGACCAAAACAAAGAAAAACACAACAGCTATTTCACTGCAGTATTTGAGGCAGAGCAATGGAATGCAAGACGGATGTGGCAGAGATGTTGTAGAACACAGGGATACACCATTACCTTAAGGGAACTAAGCACACAACATCTACCACTCCTCCTGTCTAAATGGATCCTAAATCAAGGAGGACTCTGTTCAGTGGGGAAAGGGCAATAAGCAGGAGGCTCTTGTCAGTTCCTACTCATGCCACAGAGGTCTAAGACATTTGCTCCTAAAAGAGCCTGTGGCCCTCATAGGCCCTAAGCCCAGTGTGAGAAGCTGCCATGTTTCCATACTGTTGCACTGACCCAGAGAAAGCCCAGCACATAGTGTGTCCTCCTGCACCTAGGTCCTGCTGCACAGCAATATCATTGGACCTTTTCTACTCACAATCCTGTGAAGCAGACAGGCAGCTGGTCCCAGCAGCTCAGGCAACTTTGCTCTTTGGACCAGCCAGGCACCTCTGTTCATATACTCTGGGCCCTAGAAGGAAGCTGAGCAGACCACCCTGAGTGGCTCCAGCCTATAGAGGACCTGAGAAACAGACAGATGGCCTGGCCAACCCACTAAGATCTTGGGGCAGGTGGTCAGGGGGAACAGCTGATTAGCCTTCCCTAAATGGTTTGTCTCACTGAGGTCCCATGAGAAGCTGTCAGAAGTCCTACCCATCCTCTGCGGTCCCAAGAGGGAGCTAACCACCCTGATCTCAGAAGCTTGACCAGCTAAGTCCCTAAGAAAAAGAAAGGAGGCTCTGCCCACTCACCTTCGGTCCTGGGAAACAGATGAGAAGCCTGCTATTATTGTCTGAATCTAAAATGTCCCCCAAGGGTCATGTGTTTTAACATTTGGTCCCCAGAAAATTGGGGGGTTGCTTCTATGCAGAAACCTGATCATGTGGTTCTTAGGCCACTGGAACTTATTTGCTGGAAATGCATAGAAGAGTTTGGACATGCAGGTGAGAGAAGCCCTGGAATACTGTAAGCAGAGTTGAAGAGGCCGTTCTGATGGGAGTAAGAAGATCAGAATGCTGCCACTTAAAGAAATGCAGATGGAGCTCACAGGGTTTCACTAGAAAATGAGTTTATTGGGCATTGGAATAGAGGTCATTCATGTTGCATTCTGGCAGAGTCTGTCTGCAGTCTGCCCTTGTCCTAAAGATTTGGGAGAGGCTGAATTTAAAATAAATGAACTAATAAACTCAGAGGAGAAATATCAGGACAGTATAATGTTGAGGCAGTATGCTGGTTATTTGCCTGCTGCTTTTAGCCAGATTTTTGATGGAAAAAAATGGCAGAATCAAAGGATTTGAAAAATGTGTACTTTAAAGGGAAAAAAAGTCACAGCAATGAGGGCAAGTTTAAGGTTGCTGTGGATGGGGCCTTTAGGGAAGGAGGTGGTTGTTATTAGATGCTGTTGAGTTTGGTCTGACTCATAGTGACCCTATGTACAACAGAATGAAATACTCTCTGACACTGTGTCATGCTTGGCACTATTTTCAGTGCTTCTCTGATATTCATAGGGTCTTCAATGGCAGATTGTTTCAGGAAAAGATTGCCAAGTCCTTCTCCCTAGCCTGCAGCACTTGATATTTTCAGGCAGTCTCTCATCCAAGGACTAACCAGGCTGACCCTGCTTAGCTTCCAAGATTAGGCAAGATCAGATGCTAGGGTGCTATGGCTGCAGATATAGGGCAAGAAGGTAGTAACTGTTAAAGTGATTTATAGGAACAATAGGGGAAATACGCTGCGGTAAAGAGGAGTTGGCCAGGGTCCTCCCATCTAAGACTCCAAGGTGGGAAACTGAAAGCCCACTTGAAAGACCTTCCTTAAAAAAAAAAAAAGCATGGCTGAAAAGTAAGTACCTTCGGATGTCCTGCTGGAAAGGGGCTGGTCAGGAAAATGGCTTTCCACCTAGGTACAGACCAGCTACTACAGCCGTGTTGCAAAAGAGCCCAGCTACCACTTGAGCTGGAAGCAGACCCTGGCACTGCCTACATGGTGTTGGCTTTATACCAAGCTTCCAGAAAATATACTATAAATCCAGGCAATGTGTATCAGGGTCAGAGTTCCTCTGGACAATCTGAAGGGCTATTATATAAAGCTTTGAGAATGGAGCCCAAGTTGTAATGGATATGCCAGGATGCTGAGGATGCCAACATTGAAACCTCTGTCAAGGGAAGCTACTGGCAATGGATGGAGTCAGCCTAAAAGGGCCATGTATGCTACAAGTGGCAGGGCCATGGAGAAAACCACCAAGCCTGTTTGAGCCCAGATGATGCCAGATGTCAGATGCTATCACATGCCAGATGTTAGACACGGAGCCACAGGATTTGTTTGTCCTGTGGGTTATGGAGGTCTTGGTTTGGACCAATCTTTCCTTTCTGTACATCCATTCCTCCTGGACTGGCCCTGAAAGAAATGCTTAAGGGAGTCCTAAACTAGAAGCAAAATGATAGTAACTACCATCATAAATACATGTGAAAGTATAAAACACAATAGTAGAGCAAATATACAAAAAAAGAGAATCAAATCCTATTGATACAGAAAACCACCAAACCACAAAGAAGAGTAACAAGAGCATAAAAGGTACAAAGTATCTATAAAGCAACCCCCCCAAAAAATAAATGACAAGATTATGTTTTTACTTATCAATAACTTTGAATATAAAGGGATTAAATCCTCAAATCAAAAAATATAGACTAGCTGAGTGGATAAAAAACCAAAACAAAATAAAACAAAAAATCCAAGACCCAATGATATGCTGTCTTCACTCACTTCACCAGTAGACACACACAGTTTGAAAGTGAAAGGATTGAAAAAGATATACAATGTGCTATGGTTTGGATTATAACCTAACAATGCAACTAACATAAGAACAAACCCCCAATCACTAGAGAAAAGAAAGATCAGAGCAGAAACAAAATAGACTTAAACATTACAGGAGATCAATAAAAAAAGATTTCTCTGAAAAGCAACAAAACTGACAGCTGGTATTTGTTCATTTAGGTTTTAGTTTCCAATCTTTCTTCCTAGATTTGTACCACAGAATCATAAAATATTAGATTACTGATGGATGAGACCTTTGGTGACACTGATTTCAAACCTCATGCTGTGAGTTGGACCCCATTCCACAGCACCTAACAACAATAACATTCTACAGAGGATGACCCACAAAGTTACATTACTCAGCCAAAGACCCAGAGCTGGCATGAGACTTCTCCAAGTTTTCTTCACATCACAATGCCTCCCTAACCTCATCAGTATATCATACCTCAGTAAGCTTCCAAGAGGGTTGTTGTTACCCAAAATGAGAAGGCATGAACTTGGCAAGTCAGCTTTTTGAAGGCTTGCAAGGTGCTTGACAGCTAATATTTAAATACAGAAGAAAGAATTTGGGCTGTGTTCTTTTGTTTAAAGATTCAGTTTTTACTGTCTGTGCTGTTGCTTTTAGGTGCCTTTGAATCAGGTCCCACTCATAGCAATTCTATGTACAATAGAACAGAACACTCCCCAACACTGTGCCATGCCTGGCACTATGTCAGTGCTTCTCTGCTATTCATAAGGTTTTCAGTGGCTGACTGTTTCTTGGGATTGCTTTGGGAGAGGACTGACTAACACGTCCTTCTCCTACTTTTGTTGTGCTGGTTATCAAACCCAAGGCCTCAGAGAGGCAGAGCAGCACTCTCCCAGCTGAGCTAAACCCTACCTCTTTATGGAGGCTTCTCTGGCTATGCATGCAGCTATGGACACTAGCTATACTTCAGGGAGGCTGTCTCTAGAGAGACAGGTTTCTAGGGTCAATTTCCTACAAGGTAAATTTACCTGCTCCTCTGGTATATGCACAAGTCAGTGGCGGCTCTACTAAGCCTACATATTGGGAGCTGTGTATGTTTTTATGATAGCACCATGACGTATTGATTGCTATAGCTTTTTAATATATTGTGTGTTTTGAAATCCCATAGTGATGCCTCCTTTTTTTTTTTTGATCAAGATTGTTTTGGCTATTTGGAATCTTTTGTAATTCCATGTAAGTTTTGGGGATTTTTTATTTTTTTTCTATTTCTGTGAAGAATGACATGAGAATTTTAAAAAATGAACTTATTTTTTGCAGCATTAGAGATTGAACCCAGGTCCTGGCACATTCTAGGTAAGTGCACTACTACTGATCTGTACCCTTAGCCTCTTTGTTATTTTGAGACAGAGTCATGCCAAATTGTGCCTGGTGCCTCTGGCCTTGAACTTTGTGACTCTTCTGCCTCAGCCTCCCGAGTAGCAGAGATTACAGGCATGTGCCACAGTGCCTGGCTTGACATGGGAATTTGGATAGTAATTACACTGAATATGTAAATTGGCTTGGATAATATGTTATTTTAGAAATAAAATGAAATAAATCAGAGCAGACAGAAAAATACCTTAAGATCTCACTTGTATGTACAATATAAAAATGTTGAACACAAAAAAATAAAGTGGAATGTGGTTACCAGAGGCTAGGGGTAGAGGTTGATGGAGCAAAGAGAAGAAATGGTTAATGGGTTAGGAAGAATAAATGCTGGTATTCTGTTGCATTGTATGGTAACTATAGTTAATAACGTATATTTCAAAAGAGCTAAGAGAGGATTTTAAATGTTCTCACCACAAAGAAATGACAAATATTTGAGACAATGGATATGCTAATCAGCCTGATTTGATCATTCTATAATGTATACTGTATTGAAATGTCAAGCTGAATCCCATGTACATATATAATTGTTTGTCAATCAAATATAAAACTTAGGAGTCCAACAAAGAGGCATTATCTGAAATTCCCTTTTTCTATTATGGACTGTGAATCAAAATGGAGGTAGGGGTCTGAGAGGCCAAGAGAAAAATTAAGGTTTTGCTGACTGAAGTCTTGGAGAAAAATTTCAACTACCACTTACTGAACTTACTACTGCTGCCTTACTTCCCCTAGGAAAAGGAATCATACCAGCAGGACTGAGCACATATCCATGGGTTGCCAAGATGCTAAAGGCAAGACTCCCAAGTGCTGTCCTCTCTTATAGCAGTAGCCATGCACAGTAGAAAGGGGCTATGTTTAGAGGCAGGCAGTCTGAGTTCAAATTCAGGCTCTGCCACTTGGTAACTGTGACTCACAACAAATTCTTTAACCTCTTTGAACCTCAGTTTCTTTATCTATAAAGTAAGGATACCAATACCTACCTTGCAGGGTTATTCTTCATTTAATAGGAAATAAGTTATATGTATTAGCAGGTAATATATATGTATTAACAGGGCAATTTCTTGGCTACCACCCTCTGTCAAATCTATTTGCCACTCTATAGCCACAGTGATCTTGCAAAGCAGGAAACTGACCTCCTCAGTTCCCTACTTTAAAAATTTCATTGGCTATGCTTTGCATCCAAGATAAAGAGCAAACTGCTGATATACAAAGCCCTGCATGTCCTGATCCTTGCTGACTTCCCCCTTGCTCCCTCTCTATATTCCCTCTTTATGTTCTTGGAACAATGTAATCCTTCTGATCGTAAAGCCTTCACACAGATGGACTGAAAGCCCCTTCTCAGATCCCACCTGTCTGGTTAACAATTTCTCGTAGCTTCTTTGAGAAAATCTTTTCTCATCCTCCAGAATAGGTCAGGCCCTGGCTAATTCTCCCTTTCTCTCTCTCTCGGTGTAGTTTGCAATAATGCCTGCAACAATCTATCCTGTATCTCAAAGATCAAGAGGTAAAAACACTGCCTTTAAAAAAAAAAAAAAAAAAAAAACTACCCTGAATCTCCAAGGCTCAATAGCAAGCACAATGCCTGGAACATTTTTTTTTTTTTAAAGAATTTAATGGTTTTATTGAACAAATGAATTAAAGATTAGAGGAAAACTGAAAACTAGCTTACTATGGATCTCATTAATAGTTATCTGCAGCACTTAACATGTTCTGGCCAGCATGATGCCTTTCTTCCTTCTCCTGATGGATTTTTAGTTGTGTTGTATATAACTTCAAATATCCACTGCCTCCAAAGGATTACCAGGGGTTGTGGAGACACTTCATGCTTGGAAAATGGCAAGGAATGGATAGTAGCTGTGGCCTGACAGCTAATCTTTCATTCTCAGAGGCATTTAAGGTGACCTTTCGTTTTGGGGAGATGAAGATTTCACATGGCAACACTTACTTGTTCCCATGAAGAAATCATATGACGTTCAGCAGGCGGCTTTTCTATGATGGTCACCTCTGTCACACCTGGGGAAGATTCTAGAGGAAGAAAAACAAGAGTCTTCAGAAATCCAATTGGCCCAAACACATTTCTATCCTACAGGTCAGCTAACTGTTGATGACTGCTCTTGGATTACATGATCCCTCTAATAAGCAGTTATATCATGTGATGAAAGTAGAGAACTGGCTGGTCCCTCAAAGGCATACAGTCCCATATGCTTTTGAAGTATACAGTCCCATTTGGATGATATGGTGTACCTGGTAGAAAGAACACCACAGAACATATTCTATACTCTACATTTATCTCATTGAACAAAATACAGAGATTGTAATTTCCTATTGATTTCACACTGAACTTCTTGATAAACTAAACATATGCACTTATGATGTGGTGAAAAGGAATAAGTAATAATATCTCATTAACTTTTATAAGACATAAAACCTGTTTGCTAACTTTGTTATAAGTAAAACTCATTCTGGACATAATATTCTACTCTATGAGGTCCATGATTTAAAACTTAGGCTAAAATTATGAAAAATGGATTTCATCTAGAAATACACTGAAAATAAGTCATATCTTCATGTCTTTAAAGCAGGAAAAAGTCTCCAAATAATGTCTTTATGGAGCTATGCTTTACTACCCACTCTGAGGTGAAAGAGAAGTCACCTGGCAATATAATAGATTTCAGTACCTCCCTCCACACTCCCCACTTTTCTAGGGACACACACTCAAGATTTTGAAGTCTTTAGTACAAGACAAAAAAAGTCTGACAAAAGCTATTATGGCTTGAATTCTGTCCTTCTTCCAAGATATGCTGAAGTCCTAACCCCAGTACTATAGAATATGACCTCATTTAGAAATACGGTTATTGTAGCTATAATTGGTTTAGATGACATCATATCAGAAGAGGGCCAATGCCATAGTCCACTATAGTTGGTGGCCTTATGGAAAGAACACCAAGTGAAGAGTGAAGAGACACACACAGGTGGAACATGGTCATGTGAAGATGGACAATGGGGATGATGCATCTGTACGATAAAGTGCCAAAGATTGCTGGCAAGCTACCATAAAGAAATAAAGGTGGGATCCATCCTCCACAGGTTTCAGGGTGAGCATGGCCCTGCTGACACCACTGTTTTAGACTTTAGGCCTCCAGAGCTGGGACAGAATTTCTGTTATTCTAAGCCATCAGCATGTAGTACTTTTTATAGCAGCCCTAGCCATCTAACTATGCATTTTTTCTCTTTGTGATACAGCACAGATTTGCATTGCCACCATTCTGTTTAATAACATGGTGATTGTAAACTTTGATGAAATCACAGCCACAAAATCTCTTACCACTCTGATCAATCCTTCGCATACTACCAGAGAATCTTACCCATACATAGGCTTGATTCTTGTCCAATCTTGTTCAGTTCTCCCTTTGGTCCTAAAGATAGGGTTTTATATATTTTTTGTTTTATCTTCTTCCATAGTCCAAATCCTCTACTCCAGTAATATCAATTTCCTCATTGCTTCTATCCCTCCAGCCCCACCAAATCCAAATCTTTACTCATATTCACCTATGCCATACTCCTTTCCTGATGCGTATACCCCTATACTGAGTGCAGGTTTCTCTTTATCTACCGAAGTGCTACTCATATTCTAAGACAATGCTCAAATTCTACCTCCTCCATGAAACCACAAGATTACTCCAGCTCACATTGATCTGATTTTCCTGATACCACATCCCACCTCATATTGAGTGGGTGCTACATGTTTGTACTTAATTATATTCTATTTTGAGCTGTATATTATTGTTGTTTGCCTGCAGCCACAGCACTGTGGCGACTGATCCCATCAGATCTCGGAAGCTAAGCAGGGTCAGGCCTGGTTAGTACTTGGATGGGAGACTGCCCGGGACCACCAGATACTGTAGGCTCAGGAGAAAGACCCAGCAACTCATTCCCCAAAATCAATCCACCACTGAAAACCCTATGAATAGAAGAGAAGATCTGACAATAGTGTTTTGCCTGTTGTATGTAGGATCACTATGAGTTAGATACCAACTCTATGGCACTTAACAACGTTGTTTACTATTAGGCCTTAGTATTCCATAAACAAGTATTGAACAAGTATTGAGTTTTTAAAATCTTTAAGTACAAGGTAGACTTCTAATCTAGTTTTTATATGGTTCACTGATTCTATAATTATGCTTGCACCCTTTCTATGCAATAAGGTTTCTGCCAAGTTTACAGAAAACTCAAACTTGGGATACAGCAACAGTCCCACGTGGAAACTATGAATTCTGGATTGTGAAGATCCTGGTCTTTGTACACTCATTCTTTTCTTTGCTTCCAGTAAGACAGAATACTACTACTTTTCTTGGGATGTTGTTATTGTTGTTAGGAGCTGTCCAGTCAGGTCTTACTCAGCGACCATCATAGGGCTTTCAACGGCTGACTGTTTCGGGTTGCTTCAGGAGTGAAGTGCCACATCCTTCTTCCATTTTTGCCAGGCTGGGGATTGAACCCAGGTCCTCAGAGCCAGAAATGAAAGTGATTTGGGAAAGTGAAAATTATCATGTGATTACACAATTTTCCCCTGATTTCTGTTCAATGTTCTAAGACACAGGAAGCATAGTGCTATAATGGTGAGTTTCAAACCATTAGGCCTGGGTTTAGTATGCCTCTTACTGGTTGGGATGGAAGACTGTCTATCCCTCCAGGAGAGGTTGTATAGTGATGTCCTCTGACTATGCCCTCAGGGAAGTCTAGTGTCTAAGGTTACAAGAGGACACTAAATTATTTATTATTTAAACTCTCTGTGGAAGCTTACTCCAAAGTTGGATGCTATCAATTCCTTCACTCCCTACATGTCCATATCACTTTTCATTGAGGTCTATTTCTCCATGTCCTTATGTGTGGAGTTGACTTGTAAAATGTCACTAATAAAATATGGTGAAGACAGCTGTGCCAATTTTGGACTTAAACTTTAAGAAGACTGACAGTTTCCCTTTCCCTTTCTTTGAGTCCGGAACAATCACATAATAAATCCAAGTTCTTCTTCTGGAGAGAAAGGCCATTTTGAAGAACACAGATACACTAGTGCAGAAGCCATCAGATAATTGTAGTTTCAGCTGCTACCTAATGGCAAACACTTGAAAGACCCAAAATTAGAAGAATCCATTAAACTCAGCCAATCCCCAGAACTAAGAGTTTTCATTGCAAGCTACTGTGTTTTGGGGGGTTTATTATCTAGCAATAGATAATTGGAACTTCCTAGTAGAAAATAATTTTTGAGCCAATAATCTCTGCAGTATTTAGTGAGGACCTTCTATGTCCTCAGTGTGAAGAAATTGCCAATTTTTTTCTTTGTTGTTGTTTGTTTTGTAGTACTGAGGAGTTGAACCTGGGGCCTCACACATGTTTTTTATAAGTGCTTTACCACTAAGCCATACCCCCAGCCCATTTTTCTTCACTTTATATTTTGAGACAGAGTTTCCCTAAATTACACAGGCTGCTTCTGGCCTTGAACTTGCCATCTTCCTGTCTCTACCTCCCAAATTGCTGGGATTAAAGGTGTGTACCACTGTGGTGGCTTTACTATCAGATATTAAGAATTTAAGTAGGAAACACTGTCTCAAGAAATCTATTGCTAGTTAAACAAGATGAACTTGCAACGATAATATATAATTGTGTTTAACTGGGTGATACAGACCCTGAGGGCCACAGGAGTTGAAAGTAGAGCTCTAAGATCCATGAAGACTGAGCAAGTGACAGAAGATGTCAGAAATGATGCCCCACTGAAGGATGATGTGGCAGTTACTGCAAAATGGCTCAATAAACACTTTCTTCTCTCCACTAGCGTGCATTCCTGTAGAAACTGGATGGCTAAAAACAACATTTCCCAGAGTCCACTGCAGCTAGGCTCCCCCAGGTGGAAATTCCTGTATAGAAAACTATTCTCATAAAACTTGGATAAGCACAAGGCAAATGGAGGGCCTGTGTCTTCTCACAATCATAATTTCAGGAGTATTTTAATCTCATAGTGTGATGTAATGGTGGTGGCAGAAACTTCCCCAGCTTTATTACACTAGATGCAGGTACTTCCTATTTGAGGGTTTTTTGTTTGTTTTTTGTTTTTGCAGTAAGGTTTTTAGTATAGAACCTGCTTCCTTCAGCTCTCCCAATGATTTTGTAGACTAATGCCCCTTCTGTCTTAACTAGCAAATGTGTATTTCTAGCATTGATATGGCTTCAGTATATTCTATGGCTTGCAGCTAAAGAACTTTGACAGATACAAATAGTTTGGACTTGTGGGCTAAGAAAAGATGACTTGCCAAGACAAGTGAATTATGTATAAGCCAGAGGAAGTTGTCATTTACATGATTTAAAAGTTGTAGCCACAAAGCCACACAAAAATATGAGGCTTTGCGACAGAAGATATGACACTTCAGGTCTTTAAGAGCCAGAGGGAAAAAAGATAACCTAGATATTTTTGTGGTTAGATATGACTACTCCAAGTGAGTACTGAAGAAGGTTAACCATCTATTATAAAAATAAGGGTATATTTGAAGCTAGGGCCTGAAAATGGGTTATTTGGAGGACAGGGTGGGGAGTGGGGGGTGGGTGGATGGACTTCACAGAAAATAGTTAACATAGGCAAACTGAGGTTAATAATATTAGAAGGACCAGTTTGTGGAGTTGGGCTATGGAATGTTTTTCACCTTGATAAGGCTGTTTTGCCCATTTGTAGCACTAAGCCACTAAACACATGCTATCCTTCTAGGGCCTTCTAGTGCAGCCTCAGCACTGTGGTATCTGATCCCGTCAGATCCTGGAAGCTAAGCAGGGCCAGGCCTGGTTAGTACTCAGATGGGAGACTGCCTGGGAACACCAGATACTGTAGGCTTGGGAGAAGGACCCGGCAACCTGCTCCCAAAAATCAATCTGCCATTGAAAACCCTATGAATAGCAGAGAAGCACTGACAAAGTGTTTCACCTGTTGTATGTAGGGTCACTGTGAGTCGGACACCAACTCGACGGCACCTAATAACAACAACATCCTTCTAGGAGTCTGAAATTTTGACATCTGTGTTTGACGGCTTTGTGTATGTGACCAGACTCTAATAAGCCTCTGGAATTTGAGTCTTAAGAAGGCTTCCCCGGGCAGAAACACTGCACATGTATTGATGTATTTCCTTGCTTAAGGAAGGAGTATATTCCATGTGACCACTTACAGGAAGAAAAATTCCAAAAGCCTGTGGCATTCTTCTAGGCTCATTCTTCTAGAATCATATTTCCAGTGTCTTGTCTTCTTGTTGATCAAGGTAATAAATTATCACTGGGAGTACTACTGTTTGAGTCTTGTCTTTCTAGTAACTCACTGAACATGTGGGTGGGTGGGGAACCCCAGAAATATGTGTCCATCTTATTTAAACATTTCTGAATTAGTTTGCTTTAAGAAACCACAAATAACTTGATTTTTTGAACCAGATTTAAGTATTTTTCTATTAGATGTTGTGTGAAAGCCAAAGGGTACACAGGACAAGGGATGGATCACATTAAACTTTGTGAACCACAAGTTTATTTTTTACACAGGGATGTGGGTAACTTGTGACAGCTTTTACATACAACTACTTCAAATGAAGGAGCTCCCCTCCAATTCCACAGAGGTTCCCACAGAGATGTCCCAAAGCTGCACCACCTTCAACTCCTTCCCTAGGGGGCTTCCATTTTTTTTTTTTTTTTTTTTTTTTTGGCTGGGGTGGGTACTGGGGGCAGGTACAAGGCCCTGAACTAAGAGCCTTGCACATATGTTACAAGTGCTCCACCACTGAGCTGCACCCCCAGACTTATTTTTTTTATCTTGAGGTAGGGTCTAAGTTATGGAGGTTGCCTCTTGCCTTGAACTTTGCTATCCTCCTGCCTCTGCCTCCCAAGTAGCTAGGATAGCAGGCATGTGCCACCACGCCTGGCTCCAAGTAAGCTTCCTTACAGGAGCAATCCTCTCTCTGTCCCAAGTGGACCTACTTATAAGAGTGGCATGTGACTCCCTGGAAATCTCATAGGCAGCTGTATGACCCATGATTTTCCCCATTTTTCTCCCCTCTCCAGCCTGCTGATATATATGTGTGTGTGTATGTATGTATGTGTGTGTATGCGTATATCTATCTATGTGTGTGTGTGTGTGGTGTATGTGTGTATGTGTGTGTGTGTGTGTGTGTGTATATACACACACACACATATATATATATATATATATATGTTCCTCAGTAGAGGTTTGTGACCCTCTTTCCCCTCCCTCTAGGAGGGAATTTGATAAAATCACAATAGGCCTAGCTTCTTTGCATATTTTTGCCCACTCTGTTGCCATGATTGCAGGGCCAAGTTCCCCTTACTCCTGGGGTATGTCAGATATTTTATATCAGTATAGCAACTACCAAGTCTAGCCCATGTCTGGTCCAGAGGAACCATTTATACAACAGATAATATGCAACTACTTATATTTATTGTTACAACAGATTTGTTTTGTCTCAACTCCATATTTTATAATTGTGTTTTTTTTTTGAGATGTATATCACTTGTTTTATGTTTAAAACACTTGAGGAAATGTATTAGTTTTCTCTACTGAGTACCACAAATTTGCAGCTTTAAATAACACTTTCCTATTATGTCACAGTTCTGTAATTCAGAAATCAGGCACAGCATGACTGGATTCTCTGCTCAAAGTGAAATCATTTATCTTTATACTAGCTGCACTGGCTGCTCTGGTGTCAGCTGTTATGTTCCCATCTAGAGGTTGAGGTCACCTTGCAAGCTCCTTCCTGTTTTTGAGAGCATTCAATTCCTTGTGGTTGTAGGACTAAAGCTTCCTTTTCCTTAATTGCTGCTGGTTAGGGCTGTTCTCAGGTTGTATTCCTTGTTATGGGTCCCACCCATCTTCAAGTGGGCTGGGGTTCAGCTCAGTTGGTAGAGTGCTGCTCTGTGCTCTCTGAGGCCCTGGGTTAGATCCCCAGCACCACAAAAATGGAAGGAGGAACTGGCAGCTCACTCCTAAAACAATCAGCCAGTGAAAACCCTAAGAATAGCACAGAGGCACTGACACAGTCCCAGGCATGGCACAGTGACAGGAGTGTTTTTTCTATTGTACATAGGGTCACTATGAGTCAGACCCCAGTAGACAGCACCTAATCACCACCACCACCAAGACCACCATTTGCAAGTAAGCAAAAGCATAACAAATCCTTTCCATGCTTCAAATCTCTTTGAATCTGTTAGCAGCCTGTTTAAAAGGGCCCCTCTGATTAGATTAGGATCACCTGTATAATTTTTTTTATCACTTAACATATCAAAATCGGTATTTCATGAAACTCAGATGCCCTGGGTTTAGAGCAGGAATTCATGTATGGCTGTCTTTAGAATTCCTATTTCAAAAAATAGCTTTATTGAGATTTTAATTTATATGCCAAGAAGTTCACCCCTTTAAATCAGTGGTTCTTAATATATTCAAGAAGTTGTGCATCTTTACTCCAAAAAAAACAAAAAATCCTCATAATACTATTTGCAATCACTTCCCCCATACCTTCCTTATCAGCCTCTAGCAATCATTAATCTATCTGCAGTCTCCATAGATTTGCCCATTCTAGACATTTTGTATAAATGGAATCATACATGTGGAGGTAACCATTATGCAGCTGGCTTCTTTCACTTTGTTTTCAAGGTTTATTCATGTTACATCAGTAATTCCTTTTTATGGCTCAATAGTTTTCTATTATATGGATATAAAACATATTTTGTATATTCATTCATTGATGGGAGTTATTTCCACTTTTGACAATTATAAAGCTGCCAAATATATGTGTACAAGTGTTTGTGTGTAAATAGGTCTTCATTTCTCTTGGGTATATAAGCAGAAGTGGAATTGCTGGGTCACAAGGTAACTATGTTTAATCTTTTGAAGAAGGGTCCAACTCTTTTCCAAAGCTGTGGTGCCATTTTATATTCTCAACAGCAATCTATGAGAGTTCCAATTTCTCCACATTCTTGCCAACACTTATGATGCACATCTCTTTGACTATGGCCATTCTGGTTGGTGTGAAGTGGTATTTCATTTTGGTTTTGATCTGTATTTCCATACAGACTTATGATGATCATCCTATTTACAGGTACTTATTTGCCACTTATGTTAACTTAGATCCTTTAAATTTGTTTCTTTATTGTAATTCCATGTAGACTATTTTCATATATATGACTTACAAATATTGTTTTGCGAATTGTCTTGTTACTTTCTCGATGGTTTCTGTAAAAGCACCTTTTTAATTTTGATGAACTCTGATTATTTTTATTTTTTTGCTCATGTTTTCTTCTAAGAGTGTTATAGTTTTAGCTCTTACATTTAGGTCTAAGATCCATTTGGAGTTAATTTTTCTGTATGATTTCAGGGAGGGGTCCATTTTCTTTCTTTTACATGTAGATATCCAGTTGCCACAACCCAATTTGTTGAAAAGATTAGTTTTCCTGAGTAGTCTTACCATTCTTAAAGAAAAAAATCAATGAACTTTAAGTGTAATGATTTTGGAGTTTCAATCCTACTGTACTGATCTGTATTTTTATCTTTATGTCAGTACCCCTCTGAAGACTACTTTAGTTTTGGAGTAAATTGTTTTTATTGTAGTAAAATGCACATAAAAATTTTCATTCTAACCATGTTTAAGTGTACAGATCAGTGACATTAAATATTCACATTGTTGTACAACCATCACCACTATTCATCTCCTGAACTCTTTCATCATTCCAAATGTTGTGAATTTTGAAATAGAGAAATATGAGTGAGCGCAACTTTTGTCTTCTTTTTCAAGATGTTTTCACTATTCTGGGTCTTGCATTTCCATATTAATTTTAGGATTGGATAAGTTTGTCAATTTCTGCAAAAGAGACAAATGCAATTTTGACAGTAATTGTAGATCCTAGATTTTTAGATCAATTGGGGGAGTACTAGATCTGAATATTACTTGTTCTAATCCAAAAACATTGGATGTCTAATTTATTTTGGTCTTCTTTAATACCTCAACAGTCTGCTGTTTTAGTGCAGAAATCATGAACTTCTTTTATTTCTATTTTTTATTCACTTAGATACTATTGTAAATGTAACTTTTCTAGATTTCACTTTTGGATTGTTCAGTGTTTTTGCATAGGTTTTTTGTTTTCCTCTTGTGTAAATTCCTCAGGGTCTTTATACACAAGAGCCCATCATCTGCAAACAGAGATATCTTTGCTTCATTTTTTTTTCTTTTTTTTATTAGAAATTTTTAATGTACATCTTAATGTGATTCATTTTGACATGCTTTTCATTGTGACATTTCCATATATGCATTTTGATAAACATTATTCATATAAGTTACCCCTTACCCTCCCCTATGCTTCCCCCCCTCCACCCTTCTTTATTCACTTCCTGCTCAATTGCCCTGGCTAGAACGTCTGATAAAATACTGAATAGAAGTGATAAAGTAGAATTGTTTCTTTCTTTTCTATTCTTTCTTTCTTTCTTTTTTTTTTTTTTTGGTGGTACTACTGAACACTTGGGAGAAGGGCCTGGCAATCCACTCCCAAGACAATCCCGAAGCACTCAGCCATTGAAAACCCTATGAGGGTCGCTATGAGTCGGATACCGACTCGACAGCACCTAACAACAACAACAACTGAACACTTAACTCAGGGCCTTGAGCACGGCATGCCAAGCAAGGCCTGAGATTGTAATCCTTTAAAAGATCTACCTGGGGTTGTTTTTGTTTTTTTTTTGTTTTGTTTTGTTTTTTTGCAGCAAGTGGTTTTGTTTGCGGTCCAGACAGGATTGTGAGGTGAGCACAGCGGGGGTAGGCAATAGGGTACCTAGGAAGATGTGCTGCAGGACCGCTGTTAGTGGCTGGCCCTTTTGGCTCTGTGGTTGTGCAGGTAGCCCAGGTGACAGGGAGAATGGGAATAGGGTAGCAGCATCCACTGCCAGGAGGTGAAGCGAGGACTTCAGGGGTGAAGACACCCCAGGGGAGAACAAGATGGTTGGTGGGCCCGGGGGTCATGTGTGCAGTGGTGTGGTGTCGGTAGGGCATCTAGATACAGTACATGTTTAGGAGCTGGCATGTTTGTGGGTGTGGGTTTTGAGAGTGGAAAGAAGAAAGTGTTGCCTAGGCTGTTCTTGAACTCAGAGCCTCCTGCCTCATCTTCTGCACCTCATTCATTAACAGTGTGTTCCACCGTAACTTGCCAAAAGGCCCACTTACAAGGTTCTGATGAGAATGGCTCACAGTGCCCAAAATGCAAGTGCAAAAAATATGGTTTATACTGAATACATGCTTTTTCTTGAGTGTAGAACTTAGTACATACTAGGTTAAGGGTGTCTACATGACTGATTTCTGATAAAAGGTTGGGACACCTAGGCTCAGGTGAGTTTCCTTTGTAGATAATATCGCAGACATGGTGTCACAACATGCTGCTGGAGGAATTAAGTATGTCCCATGTGGTTTCATTGAGAGAGGACTCTTGAAAGCTTGCATCTTGTTTCCTTGACTTCCTCACATGCACTTTTCCCTTTGTTGATTTTGCTTAGTATCTTTTTGCTGCAATAAATCAGTCATGAATATGACTACCTCCTGAGTCCTGTAATCCTCCTAGGAAATGATTAAATCTGGTATAGTCTTCAGGGCCTCTGACAAATTTTTTGTTGTTGTTCCTTCTCTGAGGGGTAAATCATCAAGTCTTTTGACATACCATGAACTATGGGATTTTTGACTGATGTTCTTTATCAGGATAAGGAAGTTCTATCTCTCTTCTACCCTATTTCTAACTTAAGTTCTTCTTTTATATCATCGTGAAAGGGTGTTGGATTTTTGTAAAGTTCCTTTTCTGCATCTGTTGAGATAATTCTGTGGTTTTTGTCTTTTATCCTATTAGCAGGTTATATTACATTAACTGCCTTTCATATGCTAAACAAACTACACATTCTTAGGATAAACTACACTTGGTCTTAGATTTTTATTATAAAAAGACAAACTTAAAATGCAACCAAATAAATATATAATTTCAAGTAGTAATAAGTGCTGCTGCGATGAAAAAAAAGTAGGGTAAGGGAAGACAGAACAAAAGAGAAGGGTGTTACTAGAACTATAATAAGGGAAGGCCTGGTGATGTAGCTCAGTGATAGAGCACTTGCCTAACATGTGCAAGGCCCTGGGTTTGACGGCCAGCACTGAGGCAAGGGGGGAAAAACCACTATATTCAGGGAAAGTGTCTCTGTGGTAATGTTAATTTGATCAGCTAGCTGATGATGGGCAGGGAAGGAGACATTCAGAGGAAAATAATTCCAGATAGAAGGTGAGGCAAATTTAAAAGGGCTTGACATAAGAACAAGCTTAGTGTGTTTAAAGTTACAGCCTTAACAACAAGATAGCCACTGTGGCCAAAAGAGGGAAAATAAAAAGAATGATGAGAGCAGACCATACAGGGATTTATGGGTCATAGTAGAGAAACTTGGATTTTATTACCATTATGGGTAAAATGGGGGGAGGGAAGACACTAAAGCATGCTTTTCAGCCTGCCTAGACAGCCTTTTTCTTTCTTGGTTTTATAGCTCTTATTTATCTTTAGGCCTGTTGTTCAGTTAGTAGAGCGCTGCTTTGCCCTCTTTTAGGCCCTGGGTTTGACCCCCTGCACCACAAAAATGGGAGAAGGACCTCACAGCGCACTCCTGATACAATTTGAAACAATCTGCCACTGAAATAGCAGAGAAGCACTGACATAGGGCTGGGCATGGCACAGTGTCTGGGAGTGTTTCATTCTGTAGGGTTCGACTTGACGACACCTAACAACATTTTATCTTTGAAAAGCTAGCATCATTTCCTCCGGGACATGTTCCTTAATGTCCCCAAAAGGTCTATGCCACCTCTGAAAAGTAACAGATTAATGACGTCTTTTCACACTGCTATGTGCTTATTTTCACAGGACTCTGTCTTTTTCATCTTTGTAGCCCCATACTCTTCATTGTAGAGGCTACTAAATAGACGTTCAGTAAAAGTAGAACTCTAACCCATTTGGCTGCGCAAGCTTTGACTCCTTTCGATCACTTCAGGTGCTATACATGGAGGCACTTGGTACTTGTTGCCCTGGGAGATGGAATGCATCACTTCCTCCCTTCATGCGGCTACCAGAGAAGGGTTTGGTCTTTAAGGAGAGCGTCTTGGCTGAGAATCCCTCCTGGGATTCTCCCAAATGCCAGGTGCTCACTGACTCCCCTTTGCATTTCTTTGCTGGTCCTTTCTAGCTCCTAGGGTAGGGGTGGGCAAAGTCAGGTTTCCCTTTTCGGCCTCCCAACAGTCTGAGCAAACCTTTCCCCGCCCTAGCCAAGCTTCCAGCTCCCCTTCTTTCTCCTCAACAACGGAAGTCCCAGGATCCGATTCCCAACTCTGTATACAAGATCCAGAGTCGGACACCACCCCGCACCTCACCCCTCCATCCTTTTTCTACTCCACAGCCCCCTCTCCCACTCACCTAGGATGCGGGTGATGCCCAAGGTCAGCTTCTCCAGGTGCGGCTTGCTGCTGCCCAGCAGCGCGGGTGGGGTCTCCTCCATGGCTCGCGTAACCTTTCCACGCGCAGCGGAGAGAAAGGCGGGGGCCGGTGTGGCGAGGCGGGAGGGCAGGAGGGCTGGGCCCCGCCCCAGAGCCTTGGCCGTGAGGTTCACGGCATGCCGGGAAGTGTAGTTCTCAGCGCCTGAGAGCTCGGCGGGGCGGAGATGGCAGGTCCAGGCTGGTCTGGCGGCAGCAGCAGTTCCACTGGGCGCTCGTTCCCGAGGCCCAGACCTGCGCCCCACACCACCCCTCCCGGACCCCGCCTTCCCGCTGCCGGGACCCTCTCTCCCCGCCGCGGCCGGCCGCGCAAGCGGGGGCGGGTCTCTGCGCCTTGCGGCCAATGGGGACTGAGCCTGGGGGCCGGGGCGTGGCGGCCCCGGCACGACGCCCCGAGTGGCGGTTGTTTCAAGATGGCGGACGTGGCGGGCCCCTCCCGCCCGGGCGCAGCGGCGTTCTGGAGTCGCGACTGTATCCTTTGCCCTACTGGCAGGGGGCGCCGGCGCCCTCCCCCGGAGTGCGGGGGGCGAGCGGTCGCGTGAGATTCTGGGAGCAAGAAGCGCCGTGATGATCCCGTGGCGGGGACGTACTTTTCGGCCTCAGTCTAGGTGCCGGGCTTTCCCCTGGATTGGGTATTCGGTGTCGCCAGGCGGGTATTCCAGATGTAGGGACGCTGCACTGATGATTCACAGCCCTCCTGTGCGATGAGCCCTGGAAAAATGGCCTAGAGTCGGGGCCCAACCTGGACTTGGGAGGGTGTCTCAGCCGACCGACCCAGGGTGACCTCCGGGCGACTGAATGTGCAAAATGAGCTTGTGATTGTGGGAAGAGTGGATGTTGGCTGCGCAGAGACCGTTGCTGACTGGGGTCTTTGGATTTAAAATTGTCCTTAGTCTGAGCTGTTATGAGCAAGTCAGGACCTTGTCAGACTAAGAAGGACCTTAAGTGGATATTGTATTTTCGTACTGAATCTTTAGGGGTAGTGTAGGGCTTGGGTACACTGGGATGTAGTTAGGGAATAAAATGTGAATCATTGTGCCTGGAAGTATTGTTTTTTTGCGGTACTGGGGGTTGAACCCAGGGCCTCGAGCCTGCATGTTCTGCAAGTGCTGGACCACTGAGCTGCGCCCCCAGCCCTTTTTTTTTTTTTTTTTTTTTTTACTCTTCTGAGACAGGGTCTCGTTAAATTACACAGACTGCCTCTGGTCTCGAACTAGCAATCCTCCCGTCTCCGCCTCCCGAGACGCTGGGATTACAGGCGTGCACCACCGTGCCTGGTGCCCTGGAAGTATTGTTGATTTACATGTAGATTGTGGGTCATCAAGAGTGGGGATTGAAGTTTTGTTATTGTTTTGGGGTGGAGAATCTGTGGAACTTCCTATGCCCCGTTAGTATTATCAGTTCAATATCTGTGATGAAATATTTGTTTGACAGTAGCTCCTTCCCTGGATTAGCTTGACTGCTGTAGCCTAAGCTTTTGTCCTGGTAATGTACTTTTTTGCTAGAGGAGCTTTACTTCGAAGAGGAAATGCAATCAGTTTTAGTGCTTGTTTGCAAGAGGCCAAGAAGCTAGGTTTCTTGTTTGTTTGTTTTGGGGGTTTTTGTTTGTTTGTTTGTTTGTTTGTTTCCAGTTTTCTGGGATATCACTGTTTGCCGTACTGCCTTTTTACCTTTGGCAGAATCACTCTTTGGACATTCTCCTTAGGTTCCCAGTGAAATTTACAAAATGTATTACCACTTTACCTTATTGAGTTACTATGACTAGAATGTCCAGTGTGCAGAGAGGGATATTTTTGCGTTCTCTGCTCCTGGGTGTTAAGCGTTATACACTTACTAAACATAATTATCAGTTGTTTCTGAGAGGTTGGTGAGAAGCAAATGAAATCATGTACATACACTGTGGATGAAAGCACACTAGGGTACTGTGCAAATTAAATATTTTTTCCTTTAACTATCAGTAGAGATGAGAAGAGACTGTGCTTTGGAGACAGCTGGGCTGAATTAGGAAGTCAGGAAATTAGGATCAGTCTTTAAATAAACAATCTCTGCCTTGATAGGATTTTGAGGTAGAGGAGATTCTTAAAGTTTAAAGTTTGTAACAACTAATGCGGTTATTCTGGTATAGAATAAATGGGAGGCGGGGTGACTGACTGTTGCAGTGGGACTGAATAAGTTAATTGACAAGCCTGTGGACAAACCTATGCTCTGGGTTTTGGCAGTGCTGTTCCCGCTTATTCATGTAGTCAGTCATGTCACTCTCTTTTTTATGTAGAAGACGAATATACTCCCCATCTCTTATATTTTCTCCTACTCTGAACATTTAAAGTAGAATACTCATCTACCCACAGAACTGACATATTGAAATTTTATGGGGAAAATATAATGGTGATTACATTCTATACAAATTCAGATATGGGAAAGGAATTGCAAGGTTACTAGTATCACCTTTTTTCTCAGCTTATTCTGTCTAATAACTAACATCTAGCTGTAGCTATTTTTCTTTTAAATCCCCATAGGACATAAAAGCAATGTTAAATGTAACTTTGTTACTGAATATTTGATGAAAATCATAATGATAATTGTGAATCATTTGGCTTTGTCTTGTGCCTTTGTTCCTTGATTTCTTTCCTATTATACTCATGATTTCCCAGACTATCTGAAAGCCTTTATATACAATTGTCAATAGAAAAAGTCAAAATACTATGTATTGATGATCTGATTTTTTTCACATTTTTGGAAAAAAGATTTTTCAGTTTCAATGCTTCACATAAACAATTAGAGAGATGTGATTGAGAGATTTTTCAATCCTAGAAGTTTCCATCATGAGAGGACAGATCATCTGTGACTGGTCACCTTTTTTCTTTTTTTTTCTTTTTACAGTTCTTGTGAGTTATGTATCTCCCGCACAGTGTGATTCAGTAATCCTCTTTTGCACAAGTTATGTCTTAGCATCTCATGTATAAATGATGAGTTTGCTGTGTTCTCATTTTATGGGTTAAATCTTCTAGTAAAATATGCTCCTTCAATTACAGTTCTTAGTAATGTCAGAAGTAGCCTTTCTGCAGTAGCTGAATTTGATTATTGAAATACACTCAAGTGGGTTATCACTAATAGTGTTCATGACAATATGAACAAATATGAACTGTAAGAGACCTAGTCAAAACATTGCAATAGCTATAATCTCTGCCATTGAGTTTTCAAATAAAAATAAAGACTTTATGTTGATGTAAAAATAATTTACTACTTCAAAATCTCTATGGTCAATAATAACTACATATGCATGCGTTGCTGGCACATATTATTAAAAGGGATAAATTAGACAGGCAATTTCAGATAATTTCTTCCTTTTAAAAGTGTTTGTTAAAGTCAGTTTATTTTGAGTTTTATTATTTGGAAAGAAATTTGGCATGGATATAGCTGGAACAGGCTGGGATTTAGCTCAGTTGGTAGAGCACTGCACTGCAGTCTTTGAGGTCTCGAGTTCAATTCCCAGCACCACAAAAATGGGAGAAGGGCCTGGCAATCCACTCCCAAGGCAATCCCGAAACAGTCAGCCATTGAAAACCCTATGAGGGTCGCTATGAGTCGGACACCGACTCGACGGCACCTAACAACAACAACAACAATAGCTGGAATAGGTTTTTTCTATATATTTTGAATGAGATAGAGAAAGAACACTAAAAGTTGTTGAGTCATGCCTCATAAAATTAAGTAAATATCACTTTCATTCTTACATAGATGGCTTAATGTGAACCAGGCATTCTTTTCTGTTTGAGTGTACAAAATTTAACATAAAAGATGAAAATAATCACCCTTTTTGTGCTTACATTTTAGTGAGATAAGGCCATGAATGAGTAAAATACATTATATATCTAATAGTCACAGGTGCTATGGAGAAAAATAAGACAGAAAAGGGGCAAGTGATAGGGGAAGGTACGTGGGTATAAGAGAGAGTTTTGCGATTTTAAGTACCTACCTGGTTAGGAGCTTGGATTTAATTCAGTTGGTGAAGAGCCTGCTCTGCACTCTATGAGGATATGGATTGGGTCTCCAGCACCAAAAAAAAAAAAAAAAAAATGGGGGAAAGGATGTAGCAGTGTACTCCCAAAACACTCCTGAAACAATCAACCATTGAAAACCCTATGAGGGCTCCTATGGAACTCCTCTCCATGGCACCTAACAACAATAACAACAACAATAACACATGGTTAGGAAGTGTTCTGTTAGAAGGTGACATGACCAAAGTCCTGAAGGTGATGAGGAGGTGAGCCATGAAGATATTGGGAAAGGGCTATCTGCATAGAAAAACTAAAAAATGCAACAAATCTGAGGCGGGAGCTCTAATAACTCAATAACAAATGTTAAGGAAACTGGAAATGAATGATAGGAAGAGTGAGTGGTAAGAAATGAAACCATAGAGGTAACAGGGTGCTGGACTCAGATTTTGAGCACTGTAGGCCCTTGCAGATAGTTTGGCTTTTAATCTGAATAAAGAATGACAGAATTTTTAAAGTGTTCATTCTGATCATTATGTGAAAAATAGGCTGTTGAGGAGTTATACATAGAACTGAGAGAGATCAGTGATGGGGTAATTGTAATAATCATGGTGAGAGGAGAAGGTAACTTGGATCTAGGTCATGGTGTTGGTGAGAAGTCCTTTGCAGATGTGTTTTGGAGGTTGTGCCTACAGAATTTTCTGAATGTGAGATATGAGGAGAAACAGGAATCAAGAATAACTCCCAAGTTTTTGGTGTGGACAACTGAGAGAATGGAATCACTGTTGACTGAGATGGGGAAAAATATGAGAGGAACAGCTTTTGAGATGAAGGTTAGGACTTCAGGTTTGGAAATGTTGAATTTAAGATATCTTTTATATATCTAGTGGCAATGTCAGGCTTAGGGGATAGGCGCTTGCTAAAGATTAATTTGACAGAAGCCAGCTTATTGATGGTGTTTAAAGTCCTAAGAACTGAATGAGATCACCAAGAGTATGAGTAGATATAGGAAATCTTCAAAGAATAGGCCCTGGACCCAAAGTTTATAGGCTTGAAGGCATCTAAAGAGACTGAGCAGGAATTGTTTTTAAAAGTAGGAGGAAAATTATGAATATGTGATATCTTTGAAGCTAAGCAAACAAGATGTTTTAAGGAAAGTGATTATCTATGTCAAATGCCATTGATATATCAAGTAGAGAGAAGCATAAGGATTGGTGTATTTAGTAACACAGGACATTAAAACTTTGTTAAAAGTAGTGGCAGTGGGTTGATAAGTGTCAAAGCTTGATCAGGGTGAAGCTGAATGTCTTTCTCTATTCTCCACTCTTTGGGGCTGGTTTCTTCCAGTTGTGAGCAGTCTCTTCCTTTGTGAGTGAACTAGGGAAGGGAACTGTATTTTCCAGGATTCAGTTATATAGCTCATCCTTGGAGAATATTCTAAGAGTTCTTCATTACTATGTCTTCTAAGTAAAAACTTTGCCATATGGATTTTGTCTTGCATTGTTGTCTTGAATTTTTCTCCCCTGATTCTTTTTTCCAGTACCTTTCAAATAGCAACTAAATACTTATCAAGTCCCTACTGTGTGTATAAGAATCTGTGCTAGTCCTAAGGGATATTAAAAAAAAAAAAAGAAAGAAATGTTTTTTTATTGTTGAGAGCCCACCCAATTTTATTTCATAGGGTATTTTTCAATCGGGTGTTGGTGACTTTAGAAATTCTCTCTGCTCCCGTATTAGTTGTTGTCAATTTCTTTGGAACAATTGTTTTAATTTTTTGTTTGTTTACTTGCCTTATAGTGTCTCCTAACATTTTCTAAGTTCCATCCATGATGTTTGAGGGAATTGAAAATTTAGGGGCACTCATTATCAGCCAAAATCTTAAAGCTATGATAGTGCATGTGTTGCTGCAGAGAGCCTTGAGAAACCAACTGGCAGCTCAGATAGTAAGCACCATCTGAGGATTCCTAGTATTTTTATAAGATTCTAGGAATTTCCAGTTAGTGTTGCTTGGAAAGATTCAGTTGCAAGAGTTGGTTCAGAGCTAAAATACATTGGCATTTTGAACATATTATTAAATCCACTCTAGCCTTTTCTAGAAGGCTATAGTTAATAATTGCTTTGTCTAGAAGTCTTTGAAAACATTTTATAAAATAAGAGCAGAAACTTTGGAGTTTTCTGCATCATTTGGAAAGAAGATTGTTTAGATGCTTCTTTTTCTGCAAGTATAATAGGTTACCAAATTGTAAGCATATCTGGATTTAGATATAGTTCTGAATGATTTTGTTTCTAGAAAGAAAGCTTTCTTATTGCATTGGTTCTTTTTCTGTATCAGTGTTACAAACTTAGCCTTTCTAAATTTTTGCTTTTGAAATTAAGAATTGTTCTTGTTTTGGCCTTACATTTCTTCCACTTTTTCAGTAGTAGAGCTCCTTGGGATGTTTGATGAATGCACTATGAAAGAATAAATACTGCCTTTGTGTTTGCATGATTGACTTGCCCCCAAACCGTATTTGTTCTTTAAAGCTACATCCTATCTTGAAATTATTTATTCTTCATGCTTAAAATAACTTGTAAGTTTCTCAATAATGGGCAAACTGGAGCACTTAACTCCTTGTTTAAAAAAGGAAAGAAACCTAACAGCAGAATGTATATTGTAAGGTGTCCTATTTGGGAATAAGAGTGAAAAGAAGTTTCATAGATCAAAGCTTTCCAGAATTTTTATGAAACACGTTGTTGTTGTTAGGTGCCATCTAGTCGGTGTTCGACTCATAGCGACTCTATATATAACAGGCGAAACACTATTGTTAGTGCTTCTCAGTTGTTCATAGGGTTTTCAATGGCAGATTGATTTTTGGGAGTAGGTTGCCAGGTCCTTCTCCAAGCCTACAATATCTGGTGTTCTCAGGTGGTCTCCCATCCAAGTACTAACCAGGCCTGACCCTACTTAGCTTCTGAGATCTGGTGGGGTGAGATGCCATTGGGTTACGGCTGCCAGTGAAATACGTAGTCGTGACTATTGAAAGATGAACTTTAACTGAATATTGATTTTGGTACATTTAATTCAATTACTTTGCTTTCTAGTTTTGTTTTTAAAAATAAGTTATAAATTCACAGGTTGAAAGAGATGAAGAATTATAACAGATGAACAGAACAGGAGCAGCATTTGGATATTGATATAATATTTTATAGTATTTTCCTTCATGTCCTTCGTAGTTTCTGATGAAGAACAATCAGTAGTATATGTTCCAGGTATGACTTTCTATGTTAAAATTTGGGAAGCTTTCTTTGCTTCCTAAATGTTAGGAGAAAATAAAACATTAGGAGAGCTTCACAGGTGTAAAATTGTTTTTTCAAAATTAATTCAAAAATTCAAATATTTTTGAATACTTGATCAGATACTTTTAAGGTTTGAAATACTGGCACATGTTAGGGGGCTGGCTGGGCAAGTCAGCTTTTGATGAAATTGTAGAATACTTCATGTATTAAGGGGCAGTAGATTCTGTTTTTAAAAATTTCAAGTGGGTAATAGCCTAAATCTAATATCTCAAAGGAAAGTGTGAAGTCTTGATACAGGTGTACTTAAGAGACTCTTTAAAGTTTACTGGTGGTTAGATAAATAGTGAAAGAGAATGATTGAAGACACCCTAATTAGGTTAGAAGTATCTAATTTCCCATAAATTATCTATGACATAATTTATTGCTTTTAATATGACTTATGAGTGTTCACAGCACCATTTAAAAATTTCAATTGAATTTTGAAGTATTTCTTTAAAACATTCTTTTCATGTTTCCTTATATATTAAGAGAGTTTAAAAGTGAAGTTTATAAAGTAAGAGAGTTTTTCCCATTGGGTCCCATAAAGTAGAAGATACCAAGAAAAAGGTTGATATGGGGGAGAGTTTAAGAGAATGAGAAGTATAACTTTGAAATCTTGTTTAATGAAAATCCTTAGGAATTTCTACTGAAGGAAATACCAGATCAAGGCATACGTTGATAAGTCCCAAAGCTGATGTTAAAGTTAAGACTTCCAGGGTGACCAATACATCAATCTCTATGGAATCTTTAAAAGCTGCAGGGGATTCAGTAGATAAACAAGTAAGTACTCCTTAAAGTTTTTTCTTATTTGTTAGTTTTTACCAGTGCTAACCAATAAGGGTAGAAGAGCTTTTAAAAGAACTTTTATAAGCATTCTCAGAAAATGCAGAAACTTCTTGGATCCTTCGATAATCCTGAGTATATATATATATATCAAAATTACTCAAGATTTTGGCTCCAAAATATCTAGACCTGGCTTTAAGCCTTAGCAAAGAAAATGTACTATCTTAATGTGTCTCAAAAGATGTACATTTTGTTCTACATGACATTAATAAATAAAATGGATAAGGATCTTTTTAAAATCAGGAACCCTTTATGATTTTTGTTCTTGTGGAGTTGTTAGTTGATGGATGAACCCTTTTATATGAGAATGATGTTTTACTAAAGAAAATTAAGCCATGTTATTATTATTGTTGTTGTTATTTTTATTATCATTATCTTCACTTGGAAAGTAACATCATAAAGATATTTGTGTTTATAGCCAAGTTGCTGATTTCTTCTTCATCTTTGTCTTCGTAATAATACCTGCATATTCCTTTCGTATGTGTCCTTTCTAACCTGTTTCTTTACTTTAATTTTTGTTATATTTTCTCTCCTCAACCAGAGTGGAAGTCAGGGTTTGGAATCTGTCACTGGTGGGCTAAATCTTCCTGCCGCCTATTTTGTAAATAAAGTTTTCTGAAGCCCAACTATGCTCATTCTTTTACATATTGTCTATAGCTGCTTTTGTCTTTCAGTGGCAGAGTTGCTACACTGATTGTATACCCATATGCCAAAAATATTTACTGTCAGACTCTGAATAGATTACACATACCTTATTTACTTGATTGAGAGCTTTCTTATTGTATACAAAATGTTTTATATGGTTGATCTCATTGTTATTCACTGACTTGAGGGAGTTGTATCTTGGTTTTCTATGTGCAAGGTCGCTCATTTGCTGTTGCTGTTCATGTATTTTCTTTCAGGATCAAGGGGGGTGCTTCCATATAAATGTTATTTTTAATACATTCTCTGGCAGTTTGTTCCTGGATTCTTTGCTTAGCATAATTATATATACAATGGAACCAGCATCCTAAAGTCACCAATATAAATCTTCCTAACATCACATGGGGCTAGGATTTAGCTCAGTTGGTAGAGCACTGCGCTGCAGTCTCTGAGGTCCCGAGTTCGATTCTCAGCACCGCAAAAATGGGAGAAGGGCCTGGCAATCCACTCCCAAGGCAATCCCGAAACAGTCAGTCATTGAAAACCCTAAGACGGTTGCTATGAGTTGGATACCGACTCTACAGCACCTAACAACAACAACAACAACAACATCCCATGATTTTCTAACATGATCTTCTAATTATACTAGTTAGCAAAAAATGTACAAGTCTAGCCACAACAGAGCCCAATGAGCCATGTAATATGAAAACCTGAGCACAGGAATGTTTTCAACATCTAAAATTCCTAGGTGCTTAAGGGACTTCCCCTTCCTGTGTTCTCCAAGCTCCAGCACAATAGCCATGGGGACCAGTAGATGTCTTCAGCCTTGCCTTATGTCTACAAGGGCAGTCAGAGCAGAAGCCATTACTATGAGACTCTTTATAGAAGAAGTTTCACAATTCCTAATTTATATGTCAAAGCCATTTCTAATATCTACTTTGTTATCTGTTTATTTGCTTTTATTTTTTGGTGCTGTGGATTGAACCTAGTACATCACACATGATGGGCACATGCTCTACTACTGAGCAGTATCCTCAGCCCTTCTCTTCTGTTATTGGTAAATATGTTCAGCAATATACAGAATTTAGCTGTGATTGCGATTTCAAGATTCATCTGTGTTGTATCAGTACTTAATTCCTAATGGCTGAACACACAGTTTGTTTATTCACTGATCAGTTTATGGACATTTGCATTGTTCCACTTTTTGACCATTATAAATAATGCTGCTATGAACACTCACATACAAGTTCTTGTGTGGAAATATGTTTTAATATTTTAAATACGCCACACACACGCACACACACACACACACACACACACACATTCTTTTGTTAGGTACTATCAGTTTGGCTCTGACTCATAGTGACACTATGCACAATAGAACAAAACACTCCCTGACACTGTCCATGCCTGGTACTATGTCAATGCTTCTGTGCTATTCGTAGGGTTTTCAATGGCTGATTCTTTCAGGATTGCTTTGGAATTGCATCAGGATTGGGCTGCCAGGTCCTTCTCCCATTTTTGTGGTGCTGGGGATCAAACCCAGGGCCTCAGAGAGCACAGAGAAGCACTCTCCTAACTGAGCTAAATCCTAGCCCAAATGTCTGTGTATGTTTGTGTGTGGAGGGAGTGTATTCTTTTCCCTCCCTTTGTTTTTTTTTTTTTTTTTTTGAGATAGGGTCTCAGTATGTACCCAGGCTGGCCTGGAAGTCACTGTGTAGCCCAGGCCGGTCTTGAACTCCCAAGTAGATCCTCCTGCCTCAGCCTCCAAAGTGCTAGGATTACAGATGTGTGCCATCATGCCCAGCTATGGGTAAGGTTTTTTTTTTTTTTATAATTTTTTTTCTTAATTGTGAGTTATATTTTCCCTCTTCTTTGCCTACCTGATTGTTTTTTATTGGATGCTACTAGATAGGATAAATTATATCTTTTAGGATTTTGGATATTTTCATATTTCTAGAAAGAAATATAGCATAAACACATTTTTGTTTTTAAACAATGTGTATTTTAGTTTGATATGTTTGGAACTTTATATAATTGAGCTCATACCATGTGTATTATATGCTTAAGTTGTTTTGTTCCACATTATGTTCATGAAATTTCTTTATATTGCATATAGTTATGTTTCATTTCTTTTCAGTAATGTTTCAATCAGTATTATTCAGTTATTTTAACTGAGAATATTTAATATAAAGAACTATTAAATAAGTACTATTGGGTTAGGTGCTGTTGAGTCGGTATCCCGCTCATAGAGACCCTATGTACAACAGATGAAACACTATTGTCAGTGCTTCTCTGCTATTCATAGGATTTTCAATGGCTGATTGTTTTGGGGAATGGGTTGCCGGGTCCTTCTCCCAAATAGGTACTGTTGTTGTTGTTGTTATTGTTAGGTGCCGTTAAGTCGTGTCCAACTCATAGTGACCCTCTTAGGGTTTTCAATGGCAGATTGTTTTGGGATTGCCTTGGGAGTGGGTTGCCATGTCTTTCTCCCATTTTTGTGGTTCTGGGAGTGGAACTCAGGACCTCAGAGACTGCAGAGTGGCACTCTACCAACTGAGCTAAATCCCAGCCCCAAATAGGTACTAGAAAACCATAAAGGCAAAAAGGGAAGTGTAAAGTATCATAAATGTAGTAACTCAAGAAACAACTACCATCTATAGGCTAGATAAACAGGCAAAACAAGTTGGAATTGTTAAAACTTAGAAAGATGGGGGAAGGGCTCCTGAACTGTGGAACTTGGGCTTCTGATGACAGGCCTGATTGGTTTTGCTATCTCTCAGGAGGTCAGGTAAAGGCTGGCGGATTCTGCAAGGGCTGGAAAAAATTACACACTGGAATCAGCTGTTTTTGTAAGGGTGAGCAACTCAGAGCCAATACTGACAGTAACAGGAAGGAAATAGAAAGTGATATGTCCTTTCCCCCTCTAATAACCTCTGGTCTCTACTTTTTTTTCCTTCCTTCCTTCCTTTATTCCTTCCTTCCTCCCTCCCTACCTCCCTCTCTGTCTGTTTCTCTCTCTCTCTCTCTCTCTCTCTCTCTCTCTCTCTTTCTTTCTTTTTTAAAAAATTTTTATAGTACTGGGGATGTTAAACCTAGGGCCTTGTACATGCTAGGCAATTGTTCTACCACTGAGCTGCATTCCAAGCCCTTTTACACACACACACACACACACACACACACACACACACACACACATTTTGAGACAAGAGTCGGTGTGCACCACTGGTGGTCCTGGCTCCATCTAGTTTTTGTAACAACAGAGTTTATCAGAGAGCTAGGTAGTAAAAGGAGAAGTGAGGATTCCAGAGTCTCACCTTCAGCGTCACAAAGTAGAACATGGAAGGGTGAATTTAAAGATGAATATAACATAACAACAAAATATAGAATACCACTATATAAATAGGCCAACTTTTGCTATTCTCTAGATGATAGACATTTGTGTTTTCAGGTTTTTGTTAAGCACAATGACTGCTGAAATTCTTGCCTATGTGTAGGAGTTTCTCTTGTTTAATCTTTTACTCGCTGCATCACTACTGAAATATTTTTTTATGGATTATCAGCAATTTCTTGTATCCATAAATCCAATGCCTTCTTTCCTCAGTTTTTCAATCATTACCACTCTTGACTCTATACTCTCCAAATTTTTTTCTTTTCTTTCTTTCATAATATTATATGCTTCTGATTTTCTTCGTCTTTTTATGTGCCAATTTAAATTAAAATCAGATTTGTTTAAATCAAATACCAATTTTCTTAGATTTCTAGACAATTTTTAAAAAGATATTTTTCTTTATTTTCACTGTAATCTGTAGTTATTTGAGAAAAATTTAAAACACAGAGAAGTACAAAGGGTGTAAAAATCTAAACATCATCTCTAGTATCATATATTGACTTTTAAGCTCTGTTTTTCTGACTTGAGAGACAGACCCACCTTTCTGTGTTCCTTCCTAAACATTTCTAAGTAAATGCCTTGCATCTTAAATACCTAAAACCAAACTCATTAATTTTCTTGTCTTTCTTTTCCTATTTCCCTTTTCTACCCTATCTGTCCCACGTTTGGTTATTCCTATTTGAAGGATTCACTTTAGGAGTCTGGTTATTTTTGGCTACATGAACTAATTGTATTAACTTACTTTGATAGTTGCACAAATGCCAAGAATCATTGTTCCTTTGTTCCTGCTACATATGGTTCCGTTGTGACTACCTGAGTTTCCTGGCCTTAAAGAGCCCTCTTAGTATTACTAAAGTATTAGAACTTTTTATAGCACAAAGATAAGCTAGGTTTAAGAGCGTAGACCATAGAACCTATGTTTGATTCCCAATTCTGTTATTTAATGGGTATAACCCTGGGCAAGATATGGACCCTTAATGTAGAAAAAGAATAATACTTACTAATATCATTGTTGGACTTGACTTGTGGGCACCTAACTATAACAAATATCATTGTTGTGAAAATGAAATGGAATAATAAGTTTAAAATACTTAGAATATTCCTGGCATATCCTTAGCACTAGATGCAAATGTTAGCTAATACAATTGTCATTCTTTGATCTAGTACTCTTTAAAATGAACCTTAGGATATTTTGAATGCTCAGTAACTAGTGCCTCTTCTGCCAACCGTATTATACCCTTAGACAGCCTAGAGGTTATAGTGTAAGACAGTTCTCAGTATCTTCCATGAGGTACTTGTTACTCTGATATTCACCAAAGGAATATTCTAGTATGTTAAGCAGGAACATCTGCTTTTTACTTCTTTCTGTGTAGATTACATGATATCCCCTGGTTCATTATCAGTTCCTTTGCCTATTTTGAGTTCACAGCAGGTTTAAATGAAACAGGTAGATAGTGTGCCACCAGATAAAAGATACCTAAGAAATCTTATTTCTATGCTTATTTTAATAGTTTTCTCAAAAAGACTTGCTTTTTTTTTTTTTTTAGAAAAGGTTAATCAAAAGATGTTTTTCTTCTAGAATTTCTGCAAGGGAGGAATGAAGAGTGCATCATTGAAGGATTTATGTCTTGAGGACAAAAGACGCATTGCAAACTTAATTAAAGAACTGGCCAGGTAAAACAAAACCTTATATGAAATGCATTATTATATAAAAGAAACAACTCTTTTTGGGAACAGAAAATTGCTAGTATGTTTTGATATTGTTGTGTCATTGATATTATGGGAGCAAAGACTTTTAGAGAAAAGACTTTGTGTTGACCAAACACCCCCTTTTAAGGACTTACCCTCAGTGAACTAACTTCCTTCCACTAGACTTCACTTCTTAAGGGTCCACTACCTCCCACTATGCCTTCCACTGTACCACTGTGGCATCTGATCCTGTTAGACCTCAGAAGCTAAGCAGGGTTGGACCTGGTTACTACTTGGATGGGAGACTGCCTGGAAACACCAGATGCTATAGGCTTGAGAGAAGGACCTGGCAACCCTCTCCCACCCCAAAATTAGCCATTGAAAACCCTACAAATAGCAGAGAAGCACAATAATAGTGTTTTGTCTGTTGTATACAGCATTGCTGTGAGTCAGACACGGACTGGATGGTACCTAACAACAATAACCACAACAGCCACCTCCCAATAACACCATGAATTGAAGACTAAACCTTTAGCACATGGTCCTTTGGGGGATGCTTATCAAAACCAAAGTAAATATTTTGGGGGAGATTCATTGGAACTATTCAAATATAATGTTTTCTCTGAAATTTTTACTTGCTATAATAAGCATCTATCTGAGGAACTTGCCTGGAACAACTATTAGAGTGATGTTCTAATGGTTACTTCATATTTTCCATATTTGTGTTACATTTATTAACCGAAATTCTTGTTTAAGAATGAGCTGTCCCTTTGTCGTATTGATTGATCTATATCTATCTAGCTATTGATGGATCTATTTTGATATTTATTTTTGTCAGTATCAGATTCATGAACATTTATTCTAACCCAGGACTCACAAAAACAAAATGAAGTAAGTAAAGATGGTACTTTTTAAAACTTCATTTAAAATAACAAAACAAATTGGGTGCTGTGGCACATACCTGTAATCCCAGTAATTTGGGAGGCTGAGGCAGGAGAATTGTGAGTTTTGAGGCCAGAGATAGCCTGCTCGACTTACCAAGACCTTGTGTTAAAATAAAAAAAATAAAAACGTGCCAGGGGGTGCAACTCAGTGGTACAGTATTTGCCTAACGGGCTCTAGGTTCAACTTCCCAATACTACAAAAAAGCAGAAAGAAAACTTCTAATTTTGAGATAAATGGTATAAAGAGAATTCATGTACCCCTTACCCAGTTTTCCTCCACCAATGATAATATTTTGATTAACTATGCTATAATATCACATAATGGAATTTGTCAGCCATGTACAGAGATTACCAATTTTACATATACTCTTTTTGTTTGTATGTTAGTTCTAAGCAGTTTTGCCACATGTATGAATTTGTGTAAAATCACATAGTTAAGATTCTAAACAGTTCTTTTAAAAGAATCACTCGTACTGTTTTTATAAGTGTGTAGCTATTTCCTTTCTATTCCAGTCCCTAATCCCAAACTACTAATAATCTGCTGTCCATCTAAAAATGATAATTTTATCATTTCAAGAAAGCTATATAAATGGGATCATTTAGTACATAGCTTTTTGATATTGACTTTTTCAGTCAGCAAATTCTTTTTAGACTCATCCAAGTTGTTGCATATTTTTGTAGTTTGGTTGCTTTTTATTGCTGAATGATATTACATGTTACACCAGCACTACAGTTTGTTTAACCATTCATCTGTTGAAGAACATTTAGGTTGTTCCAGTTTTTGACAATTAGAAATGAAACTCCTATAATGTACAAGTATAGGTATTTATGTGATCATAGAATTTTCATTTTGGCGGGTTATTGTGTCATTGGTGCATGTTTAGTTTTGTGAGAAACTGCTGAATTACTTTCCAGAATGGTTATAGCATTTTATATTTTTACCAGCAATGAAAGAAATCTAGATTCTCTACATTCTAGCTAATAAATTTGTATAATTAATTTTTATTTTAGCAGTTCCATAGGTGTTTAGCAATATCTCATTTTGGTTTTAATTTGTGTTTCTCTAATAGCCAGTGTATATTGGACATTATTTCATGTCCATGTATATTTTCTTCAGTGAGATGTCTATTCATCCTTTTGGTCATCTTTATTAGAATTTTTTTCTAATAATTGTTGAGTTTTGAGAATTATTTCTCAAAATGTTCTAGATACAACTCCTTTTTGGATTGTTGTTGTTAGGCGCCGTCAAGTCGGTATCTGACTCATAGCGACCCTCATAGGGTTTTCAATGGCAGACTGTTTCGGGATTGCCTGGGGAGTGGATTGCCAGGTCCTTCTCCCATTTTTGCGGTGCTGAGAATTGAACTCGGGACCTCAGAGACTGCAGCGCAGCACTCTACCCACTGAGCTAAATCCCAGCCCCCCTTTTTGGATATATAGTTTAAAAATATTTTTTGTTGGTGTAGCTTACCTCTTCATCTTCTTCATAGGATCTTTCAAGGAGCAAAAGCTTTTAATTTTAATTAGATCAGTTTATTGTTTTTTGAAATCCATGATCCATTTTGAGTTAAATCTTGTATAATATGTGATATGTAAGTTGAGGGATTTTGGGGTTTTGGTTTTCTGCCTGCTGATTTCCAGTTGCTCCAACATCATTTGTTGAACTCTTTTGTGTACTTTTGTCAGAAATCAGTGGGAGCATACTTGTATAGGTCTCTCTCTGGCTTCTTTTTTTGTACTGATCTATGTTTATCTCTCTCCTGTCTTGATTACTTTATTCTCCTTAGATCCATCCAGTTTCTGCATGTTTCAACAGTTTGCCCTGTTTATTGCTGAGTAGTATTCCATAGTATAAAGGTACCACAGTTTATTTAACCATTCATCCATTGAAGAACACCAGTTGAATTCACAGTAGGTTTAAATGAAACAAATAGATAGTATTCTGCTAGATAAATAGTATCTAAGTAAAGTGATTCCTTGCACTTTATTCTTTTGCAAAATTGATTTAGTTTGCCCTTTCCATAATAATTTTGACATAAACTTTTCAATATGTACAAAAAATTCTGGTGATATATTAATATTTATTGCATCAAACTATAGATTAGTTTTAGAAAGAGCTAAAATCTATATTGTTTTCTAATTCATGAATGTGGTATGTTTCTCCAATTATTTTGGTCTTTGCTTTCAGTAGCTTTTTACAATTTAAGATGCAGATCCTGAACAACTTTTCTCATATTTGTATCTAAATATTTAATTTTCTTTAGAGCAATTATAAATGTCTTAATTTTAGTTTTCATGTATTTGTTGATAATGTATAGAAATATGATTGAATTTGTATGTTGATCTTGCTTCCTGCAAACTTTGCTGAATTCTCTTTCTAGTTCTAGGAGTTTTGATATTGATTACTTGAGATTTTTATATATGCATAATCATGTCACTTGAAAATAGGGACACTTCTATTACTTTATTTCTTGTGTGTATGTCTTTTGTTTCTTTTTCTTAAGGCACTGGCTAGGACTTCTAATGCTATCTGAATAAGGACGGTGATAGAGGACATCTTTACAATATTTGTGATTTTACTAGGAAAGCATTCATTAAGGGTAATGTGAGTACTGGGTTGATGGTGCATACCTGTAATCTCAGCACTCCGGGAGATTGAGGCAGGAGGAACAATGTGAGTTTGAGGCCAGCCAGTGCTATACAGTGAAATATAATATATTAACTGTAATTTTTTGTTTGTTTGCTTGGCTCTGTTTGTTCTTTTTGTTTTGTGTGGTTTTTATTCTTCTCCTTTTTTAGTTTGTTGTTTCTTTCTATCCTTCTTTGTTATTTTTTAATTTTTATTTATATTTATTTATTTATTTATTTTGGTGGCACTTGGGAGTTGAACCCAGGGCCTCACACATGCTTTTCAAGTGCTTTACCACTGGGCTGCAACCCTAGCCCATTTTTTTTTTTTTTTATTTTGAGTCAGAGTCTTGTTAAGTTATCCAGGCCACATCTGGCCTTGAATTTGAGATCCTCCTGCCTCTGTCTCCTGAGTCCCTGGGATTACATACTGTGATATAATACCTGACTCTTTTCAAAAGATGATATCTTACTGTGTTGACCATATTGGCCCCAAATTCCTGTGCTCAGGCTATCTTTTTGCCTTTGCCTCCCTGGGAGTACTTGCACACACCAACACACCCAGCTCTATTTTATTGTGATTGTATGCTGGGTTTTGTCAAATGCTTTTTTCTGTGTCAGTTGGTATAGACAGCTGCATGACTTTCTTTAGCCTTTGATATGGTGGATTACACTGATTTTTATATGTTGAACCAGACTTACACACCTGTAATAAATCCCATTTGTAACTGTTTTTATGCTTTGTAGAATTTGATTTGCTCTTATTTTATTGGGAAGTTTTATATCAAAGTTCATGAGAGGTATTGGTTTACAGTTCTCTTTTTTCATTCTTAGTCTGGTTTTAGTATCATGGCAATAATGGCCTATAAAATGAGTCAGAAATTGTTCTTCCATCTTCTATTTTCTGGAAGAAATAGTGGCTCAAGCTGGTCTTGACTCTGGAGGGAGTGTTGGGATTACATTCATGTGCTATCATGCCTGGCAATGGCATTATTATTTAAATGTTTGTTAGTATTCTCCAGTGAAACCATATGGGCCTGGAGAGTTCTTCTTAAAGAATTTTTAAATTACATATTCAGTTTCTTTAATGGTTATAAGATTATTCATGTTGTCTATTTTATCTTGGTTGGGCTTTGGGAGCTTGTGGTTTTTGAGAATTGTCCCAATTCTTCTAAATTGTTGAATTTATAAATATAACATTGGTAGTAGTAGTCCCTTATCCTGTTAATGAACATGGGAACATTGTTTTTGAAAGTAGTGATTTGTATCTTTTCTCTTTTATTTTTGTCACTCCTGCTATGTTTATTAATTTTATGGACTTTTTTAAGAACCGATTTTCTGTTTCATTGACCTTTATCTGTTTTTCCTGTTCTCTTTCATTAATTTTTTTTCTTCATCTCTATTTTTCCCTTCCTTTTCATTGCTTTGGATTTATTTTGCTCTTCTTTATCTTTAAGGTGGGGAATTAAGAGGCCATTCCTCTATTAAGGTATGCATTTAGTGCTATAAGCTTCCTTATTAACATATTTTCACTATACCCCACATATTTTAATTTGTTGTATTTTTATTCAGTTGTGTGCATCTTTGAAATTTTTCATTGATACTTCCTCTTTGATTTGTGGATTATTTAAAACTGTGTTATAAATTTTCCAAGTGTTTAAAGATTTTCCTCTTGTCTTTCCATTATTGACTTCTAAGTTTGGTTCTACGATCTGAGAACAACTAAAAATGAACTGTGACTCAGGAAGCTGAAACAGGAGGATCACGAGTTTGAGACCAGAAACGGCCTATGCAATTTAGCAAGACTCTGTCTCAGATTTAAAAAGGGAGTAGGGGTACAGCTCAGTTGTAGAGTACTTGTTTAGCATGCACAGGATCTTGGGTTCACACCTACCCCTCATACTGTAAAGAGAGGGGAAAAAAAAAAAAGTCAAAAAGGCAAACTGCAAAATATAGAGTAGAAAGGAAAAGAAAGCCCAGTGCATCAAACTCATGAAAAATTGGGTTCAGGTTAGGGTGCAGGTTCAGTCTGTTAAAATTTAGAGATTTCAGGTTTGGTTTGCGTTCAGGTTTAAATTCTGTATGTAGATAATACGTCTTCAAACTGAACCTGAACTTGTTCTGATTCAAGCATTTTCTTAAAAAAAATTTCTGAATCCAAACATTAACTCACTCAAACCCAGTGAAGAAATGGATCCAGGTTCATTCAGCTTTTTATGTTTTTCCCCCTTTGGTATCATTAGCTATTTTATTATACATAAAAGTCAAAAAATGATAAAAATTTTGTCTATTTACATATAGGATTAAAATTTTAAACCCAAACCTGAACTGAACCTGAACTCTCAACATTTTAACACTTTGAACCCACACCTGAACCTGAACCCAGTTTTTCACAGGGTACAAGTCCTGCTTTGAAGAGGGAAAAGAGTGTTCTCTTTGAATAAAGGACATTTAGATGTAGTTGCTTGTTCATGAATGAAAACATACTTTAAATTTTATATACTTTTCTTTCTGAATCATATCATGTAAAATAAGAAAAAAATCTGTTTTTGTGTTGTGTTGCCTGATATATCATGTTTTTAAATCTATACACTTTAGCATAACTATAGAGTAATAAAGTATTAATAGAAAATGGTTAGGAGGCTGAAGTTTTAAAAGTTGTCTTAATTCATACCTTTTCAGAAAAAAGTTATGAAGAATTATATTTTTAGGAAAACAAAACAGACAAGAAAGAGAATTATTTTAGTTGGGTAAAAGGTAAAATCAAATGGGGAAAAACAACAGACTTTGAAAACTTATGTATTCCTGTGACATTTAAGTATAGCATACTTAAAGAGTTTAAGCTTTTATGCAGATCTACTGGCATTATTTCAGAGAAGTCACTGAGTTCTTGGTACCCACCACTGGCCATTCAAAAGCATATTTTCAGAAGGATATAAATTCAGTAGCTCTCAGCAAAACGTGTAGAACAAATAACATGGTTTTCAGTGATAGAGATGTGCAACATAAAGATGAACTGTGGAATTTTTTTTAGTGCTGTCTTTGTGGTTCAAAGAATCTTTACAAGAGCAAGGCTTTTATAAGAACAGGGTGTTGACTTCAATAATATTACATGAGAAAACTGTATGTGTCCCAATTCCTAATGGCTCCTCTATATTGTGGAAGTATTCACTGAGTCCCTGTCTTTAAGACCCTCTTTTAAGTTAGAATCTTTATTGATGCTGTATATGAAAGAATCAAAAAGATGTCTAAAAGATTTATTATTGTTGTTGTTAGGTGCTGTCAAGTCAGTGTCCAACTCATAGCGACCCTATGTACAATAAACTAAACACTATTGTTGTGTGTCTCTGCTATTCATAGAGTTTTCAATGGCTGATTGTGTTTTGGGAGTGGGTTGCCAGGTCCTTGTCCCAAACCTACAGCACCTGGTGTTCCCACGCGGTCTCTCATCCAAGTACTGACCAGGCCCGATCCTACTTAGCTTCTAAGATCTGATGGGCTCAGACGCCAAAGAGGTACTGCAGCAAGCAAAGGATTTATAAGTGGTTCTAAATGAAAATAAATGAGTAAAAATATAAATAAAATTTAGTATTGGCATAGTATGTTAGGAAAAGGGATTCTTTGAAACAGAGTTAAAACACAATAGTGGCAAAAATAGGCTATTATATGCCCAACAACAACAGTTGTAGTAAAGGTCAAGCCAAACAAGGAAAAACAACAGAAGATTTAGAAAACATATATTTCTATGATGTGTTCAAGTATAGCATACTTAAAGAGTTTCATATCTTATGCAAATCCACTGGCATTTTCAGAAAATTAGAAATTTATTTTAAAGACTTACTGGTTAGGTCCTATAGACAAAAAATAAAAAGGATCCCTGATTTATAGTCAAATGACTTGAATGTGAGTCAGCAAAATTGTACCATTAGGCAAGAAAACAAACATTTTAAAAAGTCTCATATGAGTTAATAATCTGTGGATGCCCATTTAGTAATCTGTATATGCTCAGGGAACTTTTTCACTTGCACTAACTACACTAATAAAAGAATAGAATACAAATATGAACCAACTTTTACAGGCTAATGGATAATGGATACCACAAAGATAAATTAGGGCAATGTGAATTATTTAGTTTGTGGAAGAGAGTACTAAGGGATGAGTTGATATATAGGTTTCAAGTAAATGAAGGGATTTCCCTAAGATGTCTAGCATTGATTTACATTTGCACAAGGATAAGTGGGATATTGATTAATATCCTAGGAAATATTAGGATAGAGAGAATTTTTTTCTGTTGAAGTTGCTGAATTAAGTGACTGAGAAAGTCTTCTACAGTAAAATTAATTAAGACTTTCAAAACTAGCGATGTAGTTTTCACAAGCCTCATACTTGATCAGTAAAGACAAAATTTTGAAGTACGTCAAGTAATCTGATTTGGGGAAATTTTTATAGAAGTCTATGTTGACGGTGCTACAGCAATGCCATGTTTTACATCTGGGGTTCTGGCAAAAATTGAGGAAAATTGGTTTTTAAGATACATTGCAGTATTCATCATCAAGCATCAACTTCCATTGATTATCTGCTCCTACTAGAAATAGCTTTAGTGTAGCCATAGATTATTGTGAAAAATAGTATGATCCATCCCAGTATGCTTCTAAAGATCTGAAGGCCATTCAGTGTTTTTCACTATATATGGAAGTTCCTTGGTTGTCAAAGAGAACTGTATTCAGCTGAGATTATGGACAAAACAGCCCTATGTTGGGACACCACTGAAAAAAATCTTCAAAATATCAGAAATTAAAAATTTTAGGAGAGTTCTGACATACTAGAGCTTAAAATATGCTGACCCTGAAATGTCAGTAAGCAAACACTAACATCATGGTTTACTATGAAATACTTCAAGAAAAACTTGCCAAAAATGTAGCATATATGTGTATGTATAAGCAAACTCATGCAAAAAAAAAAAATCAAATTTTTTTTTTGCCAAGGACCAAATAAATGAATGTTATTTCAAGGAAAAAAGGGAAGTATTGAGAATAACTTTGGCGTATATGTTCCAGACCTTACTCTTAAAACCTACCTGTGATAATTTTGGAGGGAAATAGATTTCACACTGATGTTCAGTTTTCATTGGAAGAGCTTCAAGAGGAGTTGTGGAACGTAAAGCCTGATTGTTTTAAGCAAAACTTCCAGACGAATACTCTAGAGAAACTTGGCTGTAAATGTTCAAACAGATGAGATGGCTTCATTTCATTCATTATGCCATTTTCTCCTTATATCTTAAAAAAAGCTTTTTTTCTCTTTTCTTTTCATGTACCTAAATGGGAGGAAACCATGCGAAAGCATTGTTGAAAGCAACTTGTATTTTGTTGCATCTTCTGCACTATCCAGGAAAAAATGTTTATGCTTAATAGTGACATGGTTATATCATCAGAATTAATTTTTTCCTTCTAAAATAAAAAATGAAATTAATAAATTATTTTCATACATAGGAAAGCCTTTGTCATTTATTATTGTTGTTGTTGTTAGGTGCTGTCAAGTCTGACTCATAGCCACCCTATGTACAGCAGATTGAAATACTCCCTGATTCTGTGCCAGGCACGTGATCTTATTTATGTTTAAGCCCATTGTAGCAGACACTGTGTCAATCCATCTAGTGGAGGGTTTTCCTTTTTTCATTGACCTGCCACTATCCTAAACATGATGTCCTTCTCTAGGGATTGGTCCTTTATAGGGACTTGAAAATGAATAACTTTGGAAGATATTGTAATTTATGCTGAAATATGGTGACAGTGCTCTATATATGCATTTGCATTTTTTACAGAGACTTTTTAAGATGTGGAGGATGCTATGGACTAATACAGCGACTATACCATAGACATGGCCTTTAAAGGAAAGAAGTTTTAACTTGTTTTCTTTTAAAATAATCTTGGCCACAGTTGCAATTTTTGATGTATATGAGTTTGCTGTAAGAAGTCTGGAAAAAAAATCCTCTATTATTTCATGTCCTATATCCCTTCTGTCAAATAATGCGTAGTTCCCCAATGAATAGTTGTGTACTAACTCATTTGAGGACAGAGTTCTTTTTTAGGGCCAAATACTCTGATTTTTTCCAGAGGACAGTTTGCTATTTCTACTTGACATTTTTTTAGAAGAAAAATAGAAAGTGTAGCACCATTAATTTCCCATTGTAAAACGTGGGTCATTATTTTATATTTATTCTCATATTTTATTTTTTTAAAAAATGATTATAACTTTTTCATGAGAATTAAATGTACATTGCATTACAATAGGAAAGTTAGACCTTAACATTTCCATGATTTGGGAAGTTTTTTTGTGTGTGTTCCAGTTAGAGGCTTTTATGGTTTTGAGGGGGGAGGGATGAGATACAAGTTTTTTCTAATGGATCACAGAGAAAATTTCAAGAAAAGATAATCTTTAACTTGGATTTGTTAGAAAGACATTCTGTGAACTTTAGTGAAGTTTAACATCGTTGAATAGCTAATATGCCAAAATTCATCTTCAGATGCCCTATTCTGACCTCTATGCTATAACTCAAAGGATAGTTTTTGAGTAGTTGTCGCCTGCTGTGCATTGGAGATGCTGCTCAGTGCTGCCACCTTCCCTAAGGAGTTCTCCTAGTCAGGCCCTCTACTCAGAATAAGCCAAGTCCCTGTCTTCTTCGCAGAAAAGAATTTCAGGGTGAGCCAAAAAGTGAAATAAGGTAATAGAGTTTATTAAGTACATGCCTAAGAATAAGTGCAGGTGCTCATAGGGAAAGAGAGAAAAGAATCATAGTACATGTTCAAGAAATGAACACAGTCTTTTTAAGGGAAGAGAGTGCATGGGTGAATGTTCTTTCTAGTTTTATTTAAACTGGGGCACATCCTCTGTGATGTCAGTCCTAGATTCCTAACTCTGGGCTCATAGAGGGATTGAGCCTTAAATTCCATTTGGGAAGGCCCTATTATAGATTAGGGAAGTACCAATAAAATGGAAATATCAAAAGAAGAAGTCACATTGTTTAGGATTTAAAAGGCTAAGTAGAAATTCTTTAGTATTCTTTCTATTTGAGAAACTTCTTTTTAGTAAAATGAGATCAGTAAGATGGTCCAGGAGGTGCATTGTTTAGATTCACAGATAAGAGTCACAGAGTGCTGTCTAGGCATATACTCACTGCAAACATGGACCATAATCCCATTTGTTTGGTTCTCAAGCACAGGATTACAGAGGGGAAAGTAAGGTTAAACTCAAAGGTCACATACATTTTTACACGAAGTATAGATATTTTAACATTTCTATTTGAATTATCTCTCAAAACAATGTCTGTGAACACAGTCCTCACAGCAGTTTTCTTGGTAGTTATGTGGAAGTCCTTGAATTTCAGCTGGTGGTATTTAAACCAGATCCTGGAGTGACCGCCACTGAAGTTAAGCTGGGTCCTTGGCTTTGTGCCAGAGAAGAATTTGGGGACATAAGTACATGCTAAAGAATAAATGCCTGCAGCTGTAGCACTGTAGTATGCAATCCCATCAGATCTCGGAAGCTAAGCAGGGTCAGGTCTGGTTAGTACTGGGATGGGAGACCTCATGGGAACACCAGATACTGGAACTTGGGAGACTGGCACCTTAACTGGCAACTCACTCCCCCAAATTGATCTGCCATTGAAAACCCTATGAACAGCAGAGAAGCACTGACAAGTGTTTTGCCTGTAGTACATAGGGTCACTATGAGTCAGACACCGACTGACGGCACCTCACAACAACAAAAGAGTACATGTAGGCACGAGAGAGAGAGATTGAGAGAGATTGAGAGATTGATAGGCATTCAAGACACAGATGTGGACTTAGTAAGAGGGTGAAGAAGTAGAAGCAAAAAGAGGGCCAGTGCATGTGTTCCCTCCAGTTATATTTGACCTAGGTCATGCTCCTTATGATGTCAGCTCTGGGCGCCTAGTGTGATGTGAGCCTCAAACTCCACCTAGAAGGGCACTTGTAATAGGCTGGGGAGGTACTAATAAGATCAAAAGAAGTTCCATTGTTTAGGTTTTTCTATTGGAGGAACTTCTCTTTAGTAAAATGAGATTATAAAGCGGGTCGGGAAGTACATTGTATATGTTTAAGAAAAGAGTCACCAGGAAATTGCCGGGGCATGTCTCAAAGATGCACAGAATTACAGAAGGGAAAGCATGGTCAAACTCAAAGGTTACATACATTTTGGGCCCAAGCATGGCTTATTGCTATTTTAACATTTTCATTATTTAAAGTGTCTCTCAAAAATAACATCACTATTCAGGTAGTCTTCACAGCAGTCTTTTTGGTAGTTGTGTCAAAGTTCTTGATTTTCAGCTGGTAAGATTCAAACCAGGTCCTGGAGTGAAAGCTCTTTCCCTTTCCATGTCCCTCAACTTTGCCTGTCTTTCTATCATGCCTCAGGGATCAGACTGAAAACACAGGAACATTTATTGAAACAATTAGAGAGCTTAATCAAAGGGTAACCAACTAACTGGAAATCTAAGGAGACTTGGGCTAACAGGGAAAGACAGGAGTGAGCACTGACAGGAGCACTGGCTTACCTGGCAGGTGGATACAGCTGGAAGTGGATCAGATTTCAGGGTAGATAAGGCAGCAGATTGATGAAGGCCAAATGTGGGCAGGTGAGAGTGGGGAGCTCCTGGGACAGCAAATATAGGGGGAGCTTAAACTGTTTTAAGGAATTTTTCTCCATAGGCCCTACTTGGCAAAGGTCCTAATAAGGAAGCTTTCCCTTATAGTACAAGTCTGGGGGAGGGGAACAGCAGTTGCTATGGAAAGGACAGGAAATATATCTTGGTTCCTTTTCTTCTATCTCACCTCTGAAACAAACAAACAAAAATGATCAGGAAAAGGGGCAACATAAACCATTGTCTTTAGAGCATTCATACGAAACATCTGGGGGGATTAGGCAGAAAGCAAACAGACAAACAAAAAAAAAACCCAAACAAACAAAAAAATCCCAGAGGAAAGCAAATTTACATGCTGGTCCCAGAATTAAAAGGGACCAGAACATGTCAGAGATCCAGGCATAATTAGAATAACAGTAATAACCAAAAAAACTACCACAACCCAGACAAGGTTAATAAGTACTGAGCAAAAGTAGGAACTCAGAAGACAAACTCTCTAGGTGGAAAGACATAAAGCTAAGGGTAGAGTAGACATTGAGAAAGAACATCTGGCCTACCTGAAGGGAAGTTATGCCTGGAAGGATTTGAAGCCTTTAGTGCACTGAGGTCACCGTAGCAACAATAAACCTCAAACTAGCCTTACTCCTGATTAGATCAGCACAATCCCTACTAAAATCCTAGCCCAAGGAAAGGTTTGCCTATTACCAATGGTTGAAATTATGTACCTTAGTGTCTACTCTTCTACCCAAGACTTCCAGACATCAATAAAATACGAAGCATAAGAAAAAGCAGAGAAACAGAGAAATGTGCAAAAGAGACAGAACAATAGAAGCAGATGTAATACAGATATAGATAGGTACAGATGTTGAATAATCTGATCAGGGATTTAAAATAATGGGTTAATATATTGAAATCTGTGTTATCTATTGCTGCCCAATGTATTATCATAAAATTTAACAGTTTAAAAGAAGCACTGGTAAGTTTCTTAGTGGATATGTTCTTTGATTTAAAGGAATTATTAGACCCAGCCTTAATCTCTTCAACACAACTTTTCGGGACCTCACTAAATTATACAAGCTGCCTCTCACCTTGAATTTATAATCCTCCTGCCTCAGCCTTCTGAGTCATTAGGATTATGGGCAAACACTGCCACACAGGTTAATATATCCTTTGTGTCTTTGTGGTAGGGCATAAACTTTAATCATTCTGCAATCTTAACAAAAATTTCACCCTTGGCTTTATCTAAAGAGCATGTTTTTCCTGGATTTGAAGACATTTCATAATTTTAGCATGTTTTGCTATGTGGAGAGGCTGTGAAGTTTTGAAATTATGAAGTCCTTAGTCATTTTAGTTTAGCAATCTTTCTTTCCATTTTGCTATAAGCACCAAGAAGAAACCAAGTGGCAGCTTTAACATTTACTTGGCCAATGGCTCCTATCACAGTGAGCAAGAGTAAGCAAGACAGAAGTCACTATCTTTCTGTAACCTAATCTCAGATGTGACATCAACTTTTAGGTTCACCAGGTTCGGCCTATACTCAATGACAGGGAATTAAATGAGGATATGAATACCAGGAGACAGGGATCATGGGGTCACGTTTTAGAGGCTGTTTATCACAATAATTTTATGAATTTTCTAGGTTATTATATGCTAATATATTTTCTGTAAGTTCCTTAAATTTTTTCATATATATAATGATGTCATCTGCAATAAAGTTTTGTTTCTTTCCCATCTGTATACATTTTCTTTTCTTTTCTTGCATTGTTGTACTGGCTATGACCTCCAGTCAGTTTTGAATAGAGAGATTGATAGCTGACAGTTTTGCCTTATTCCTGAAGGGCAGAAGCAGGAACAAATTGTTCTTTTTGTTTGCCCTTATATATATGATAACTGTGGGTAGTTTTTCCATAGATGCTCTTTATTAGATTGAAGTAGTTTCTGTAGTCCTTAGGTTGTTGAGACTTTTTATCGTAAATAGATTGTTGTTTTTTGTTTGTTTTCTATTTTTTCTTGGAAGCAGGGTCTCGCTATATATATAGCACAGGTTGGCCTCAAACTCGTAATCCTCCTGCATCAGCCTCCCCAATGCTGAGGATTGGATACTATGCCTCACTTAACAGATTGGATTTTTGAAAAATGCCTTTCCTGCATTTATAGATGAACATATAAGCTTTCTCCTTTATTCTGTAAACATAATGAAATACATCCATTAATTTCCAATTGTTAAATAAATCTTGCCTTTCTGAAATAAACCCAACTTGGATGTGTTATTTTCCTTCTCTGGATTCACTTTGGAATTTTCTTTTAGGGGTTTTCCAGCCATATTTATTAGGGAGATTGAGTTACAATTTTTTTTCTGTATTTCTTTTGTCAGATTTTGCTATCAAGATTGTGGCTACTTCAGAGTTGGGGATGTAGCTCAATGGTAGAATGCTTGCCTGGCATGTGCAAGGCCCTGTGTTCAATCTCCAGCACCACCACCAAAAACAAAACAAAACAAAACAAAACAACAACAAAAAAATTCTCTTTCAAGTGTGGTGATCTCAGAGACTTGGGAGATAAAGACAAAAGGATCATGAGTTCAATGCCAGTGGCAGCCTGCATAATTTAGTGAGACCTGATTCAAAACTATAAAAAGTGCAGGGGCTAGGGGTGCAACCCAATTGTAGAGCACTTGCAAAATGCATGTGAGGCCCTTTGTTCGACGCCCAAGTACAACAAAAAGTAAAAAACAAAAAGGGTTATGGATACTTAATAAAATGAATATGCACCTGAACTGAAAGAGATAGCCAATAAAACTTAAGTTTAGCCAGTAAAGTTAACAATATTTGGTGCCACTTTAAACCATATCAAAATGACCAAATATTTGATTGGCTTTAAGTGTTATACATCAAATTACTGCCTACAGCCATACCTCTGTGGCATCCAATCTCATCAGATCTCAGAAGCTAAGTGAGGTTGGACTTAGTACTTGGATAGTAGACTGCCTGGGAATACCAGGTGCTGTTAGGCTTGGGAGAAGGACCCGTCAGCCCACTCCAAAAAGACAATCAGCCATTGAAAACTCTTTGAATAGCAGAGAAGCACTGGCAATAGTGTTTCACCTGTGGAACATAGGGTTGCTTTGAGTTGGAGACTGACTCTGCAGTACCTACCTCTCATGCTTTTTTTCCTGGAAAAAAAATGTTTTTTTGTTTTTTAAATTTTTGTTGCAGTGCTGGGGAGTTGAATCTAGGGATTTGTATATTCTTTGCAAGTGCTCTCCAACTGAGCTCCACCACCTAGCACATTTTTTATTTTTTTATCTTGAGACAGAGTCTCATTAAGTTATGCAGGCTGCTTCTGGCCTAGAATTTATAATCCTCCTGTCTCTGCTTCCTCATTGCTGGGAATACAGGTGTGTACCACCATACCAGTCTGAAAAGTGTGTTCTTTCTAAAGGATTTTTTTAAAAAATGGTGTGTATTTTGATCAGTTTTATCTATATCCAACCTTCCTGTATTCAAGTTCGTTTTTGTCATTTCCTTTTTTACTATTAACAACCTTTTTAAATTATGCAGGAAATTCTTACATTCTGCTTTTCATCTCAAAATTCTTTTCACTAAGGGGGTTTGTTTGGTTGGTTTGGTTTGGTTTGGTTTTTTGGTAGTACTTGGATAGTTTGAACCCAGGGTCTCATACATTATAGGCAAGTGTTCCAGTAAGCTGCACCTGTAGCTGTGTTTTTAAATTTTTTTTTTTATTTTGAGACAAGGTTTCACTAAGTTGCACAGGCTGCGTCTAGCTTTGAACTTGCAATCCTTCTGGCTTAGCCTCCCAAACTGCTGAGATTGCACTCTCCTGGCTCACTTAAGAGTTTTTAACCACTTATATTTTATATAAAAGGAATTAGTGTTTTAGTAGGAATATAGTATACAATTCAATGTTCAGAACATTCTTATCACACTAACATGAAACCTTATATCCACTAGTATTCACTCCCCTCTTCCTGCCAACCTGTCATAGTACTAGGTGACCACTATTCTGCTTTTTTTTCAATGGATTTGCCTGTTCGGGATATATTATATAAGTGGAATAAATACAGTATATGGTCTTTTTAAACTAGGTGTTTTTTTTTTTTAACTTAGTGTATCAATATTGAGGTTTATTTATGTGGTAAGTAGCAGGTATTGATACTTCATTTCTATTTATTGCTGAATAATACCCATTGTAGGCTGGGATCTAGCTCAGTTGGTAGAGCGCCACTCTGTAGTCTCTGAGGTCCCAGGTTTGATTCCAGCACCACAAAACTGAGAGAAGGATGTGGTAATCCACTCCCAAGGCAATCCCTAAACAATCAGCCATTGAAAACCCTATAAGGATTGCTATGAGTGGGACACAACTCTAGGGCACCTAACAACAACAACAATAAAACTCCATTGTATGGACAATACCATATTTTGTTTAGTCTGTTCATCCATTGATAGACATTTGTGGTATTGTACTTCCTGGTTATCATAGAAAATATTGCTATAAACATGCACATACAGTATTTTGTGTGAACATATGTTTTTCATTTCTTGTGTATATAGAAAGGAGTGGAATTGCTGGGTCATATGGTTACTCTGTTTAACTTTTTGAGGAACTGCCAGAATTTTCCATTCTGTGCCATTTTACATTCCCCCTAGCAGTGGATGAGTGTTCCAGTTTTTTTATAGCTTCAACAACATTTATAATTATCTACCTTTTTTATTATAGCCATCCTAGTAGGTGGGGCCCTAGTAGGTGGGGTTTTTAATTTTGATAAAGTTGTTTATCCTTTTTTCTTATTTGTACTTTGAGTATCTTATCTATGAAATTATTGTCTAATCCAAGAGCTCAAAGATTTATACCTGTATTTTCTTCTCAGAGTTTATAGATGCAGCTCTTACATTTTGGTGTTTGATCCATTTTGATTAATTTTTATATGTAATGTGAGATAGGAGCCCAACTTTATTCTTTTGTATGTGGATATCAAATCATCCCAGAACCATCTGTTGAAAAGACTATTCTTTCATTTTCTTGGTAGCCTGAATGAAAATCAATTTATTCTAAATTTAAAGGTTTTTTTTTCTGGACTCTCCGTTCTGTTTTGTTGACATGTATGTCTGTCCTCATGGCAGTACCACAGTATTTTAATTAATGAAGTGTTTAGTAAGTTTTGAAATTAGGAATTATAAGTGTCCCATCTTTGTTCTCTGTTTTTCAAGAGTATTTCAGGTACTTTTAGTCTGTTTCATTTATGTATGATTTTTAGGATTAATTTTTACTGAAAAACCATTTGAAATCTTTTACATTAAATTTGTACATTCATTTGGGGACTACCATCTTAACAATAGTACATATGGTCTTCATTTATTTAGGTTTTGATTTCTTTCAACACTGTTTTGTAATTTTCAGGGGCAACTCTTGCACTTGTGATGAATTTACCCCTTTGTGTCCTATTCTTGGTGAAATTATAAATGGAATTATTTCCTTAATTCCATTTAGATGTTTTTCTTTACTAGTATATAAAGATAAGACTGATTTTGGTTATTAGATTGGGGATGCAATAACCTTGATCTCATTAGTGCCATTAATTTTTAGTAACTGTCTTAGTTTTTCTGTACAAAATCCTATTATGTGAAACGGAGATGGTTTTATTACCTTCATTTAGAGTCTGGATGCCTTTCATTTCTTTTTCTTGCCTATTGTCTTGACTGCGGGCTGGTATTTTGCTCAGTTGGTAGAGCACTGCTCTGCAGGCTCTAAGGTCCCAGGTTCAATTCCCAGCACCACAAAAATGGGAGAAGGATGTGGCAATCTACTGCCAAGGCAATCCTGAAACAACGAGCCATTGAAAACCCTGTAAGGGTCACTATGAGTCGCACACAACTTGACAGCACCTAACAACAACAACAATTGCCTTGACTATAACTCCAGCTTTGTGTTAAGTTCAAGTAGCAAAAGCAGACCTGAACTGCTTTTCCTGAACATAGGAGGAAAGCATTCATTCTTAGACCATTACGTATGATGTTAGGGTGGGTTTTTCATAGACAATCTTTCTTGAGGTTGATGAAGTTTCTGTCTTTCTACTTTTCTTTTAATTATAAATTGCTATTAGACTTTTTCAAATACTTTTCTACATCTATTTAGATAAATTAGTTGGTTTTGTGTTTGGTTCTATTGATATTGCATATTACATTAATTAATTTTTAGATTTTAAACCAACTTTTCATTCCTGTGATAAGTCTCAGTTGGCCATGATATACAATCCTTTTTTTATATACCTAGATTCTGTTTGCTAGTATTTTGTTGAGGTTTTTATGTCTACATTCATAAGAAACTGGTTTGTGGTTCTTAGAGCCCTTTTGAACATAGATCTGTGCCTGTGATTTCTGAAAACACCTGTACTTCTTTAGGCTGTACATGTCAAATAACTGTCAAATATTAAAATTGTTAAGAGGGAATTAAGATGATTTCATTGAAATATTTTTAAATGATGAAATTCCTCCTTTTTCACCATGCAGTTGTTTGTTTGAAAGCAATATGCCTTTTCTCTTTATTAGATGTACTATGAAATCTGTTCCTTCTTCACACTTTACCCACTAAGTTGATATTCATATTTTACAAAATGCAACAAGTAGACCCAGCTCCCAATGTTGATCTTATTGTTTAGAGGTTTTTAAAAATGTTTTTTCCCATGTGCCCTTGTCAGAAGCCATCTTTTTTTTTTGGTATGACTAAATTGGAATACTTCTCAGAGTTAAACACTGATGATACAGATTTTGGAGGATGTGCTTTTAACTTTGTAGCCTTTTTGGACTAAGAGTAAACATAGCGCAAACGTTCCTTTATGTTATTGATACCATTTAACTTGAGTTCAATTATGTGTATACTACTACTGAGGAATGCAGGATATTAGTGCCAAGAAAAAGGTAATCTGCCTGCACATATTTAGTAAAATATTTAGGATATATGTGTTGTTTGTTTCATTGTCGGGATTTAAGTAAAAGTATGAAAAAGATCTAAATCAGAACAAATTGTTAATCTTGACAATGATAAAAAATGAAACCTGCATTTTAAAAATTTGAACATTTTTCTGCCCTGGTTTATAATTCAGCATCTGTGTCCTTTGTGTGACTTATCATATTCAGTATCTATCTCACAATTGGAAATATTCTTGAAGTAAAAAACACTGTATTAGTTCCATTGCATTGGTTTGACCAAAATACCTGACAAAACAACTTAAAAGGAAAGATTATTTTGGTGCATGGTTTCAGAGGGTTCAATCCATAATTGCTTGCACCTAGGCTCTTGGGCGGGCTCAGATTTAGCTCAGTGGGTAGAGCGCTGCGCTGCAGTCTCTGAGGCCCCGAGTTCAATTCCCGGCACCGCAAAAATGGGAGATGGGCCTGGCAATCCACTCCCAAGGCAATCCCGAAACAGTCAGCCATTGAAAACCCTATGACAGTCGCTATGAGTCGGATACCAACTCGACGGCACCTAACAACAACAACAAGGCTCTTGGGCAAAACATTGTGTTAGTAGGAGTGTGTGGCAGAAAGCTCCTCACATCATGGTAGACCAGGATCATAGAATGCTTACAAGGTGGGGCTATGGATAATAGACCCTCAGCGACCCACTCCCAGTGACCTATTTCCTTTAGCCAGGCCCTGCTTCCCAAAGTTTCCACAACCTCCTAGAATAGTGGCGTCAGCTGGAGATCAAGCATTCAAACCCATAAGACTGTGGGTGACATTTCATATTCAAACCACAGCAATCACATGTATATTTTTTACAAAGATGGGGCAGACTGCTTTATTTAATTTAAAAAACAAAACACAATCCAGATCCAGTGATACATGCCTGTAATCCCAGCAATTTGGGAAGCAGAATCAGGAGGATCTTGAGTTTGAGGTCAGAGGCAGCCTGTATAACTTCTTGTTGTTGTTGTTAGGTGCCGTCGAGTCGGTATCTGACTCATAGCGACCCTCTGTACAACGGGAAACACTATGGTCAGTGCTTCTCTGCTGTGCATAGGGTTTTCAATGGCAGATTGATTTTGGGGAGGAGGTTGCCGGGTCCTTCTCCCAAGCCTACAGCTTCTGGTGTTGCCAGGTGGTCTCCCATCCAGGTACTAACCAAGCCCGACCCTGCTTAGCTTCTGAGATCTGACGGGATCAAATGCCACAGGGCTATGGCTGCAGGTTGTATAACTTAGCAAGACCCTAATTTAAAGTGAAAAATTGAAAATGGGATAGGGGTACAACCCAGTGGTAAATCACTTGCAAAACTGTGTGTGTGGTGCCAGGTCCAATCTCTAAGTACCACACACAAAAAAATTAAAATTAAAAATTAAAAGTTAAAAGCATACACAGAGTATTCCTGAAGAATTCAGCACACCTTTGCAAGAAATTTGGTTTTGGTAAACTACAGCTGTAGGCATGTACTTTTCATTCTAATAGGCTTTTCTTTTTTGTTAATGTTTATATTTCTTTCAGAGTAAGTGAAGAAAAGGAAGTGACGGAAGAACGACTGAAAGCTGAACAGGAATCATTTGAGAAGAAGATCAGGCAATTGGAAGAACAGAATGAATTGATAATCAAAGAAAGGGAAGATATCCTTTTTGAGAGTCCTTTTTTTAATGTGCAGAAAGTTTGAATTTTCTGTAGAAAATGTAAACTCCAGATAAATAATTGTTCTAAGTTATAACAGAATAAATTGGCATGTGTTAGCATTTCTAGACAATCAAAACAACACTCAACAGCATGTTCTTTTGCTTCCTTTGTGTTTGATAAGACCACCCAGCTGTTTGCTGCTGCTGTTACTGCTGAAAACCACATATTTGCCAACTAAAAAAGACAATAAGAAAATTGAGCATTAAAATGAAGTGTTGGGACTTTATTAAATGCCATTCCACTGCTGTAATTGAGCTTGAACCTTCTTGTGTTTGCTATTCTTCCTAGCCAAAGCTTTGACAGTCATAAATTCTACTCTGAAGTCATAAAAAAAAATTCCTGTGTAATATGTAGGTGTTGTAATTGGTAAATGTTTACACTGTAGCATAAAACCACCAAACTAATTTCATGGAGCAGTAAACTATGGGATTTAGAACTAGAGATGTGTGTGCTTATACAAATAGGGCATTGTTTGTTTAAAAAAAGGAAAGTAAAAACATAGTTTAATGTAAAAGTAGAACTTATCAGCATTCATGAATTAAGCATGTATTGGAAGCTTCTTTTTAATAGATAAAATTGCTTATCTTTGGGTGCTTTACACAGTGGCATTGATATAAAAGAGAAGTACAAGTGACTGTCCTAGAGTGATAGATTTGCTAGCCAAACTAGTATGTGAATATTTGAAAGTATTGTCCTGATTGACAGTATCATCATTAACCCAATTGTTAGTAATTACTGTGAGAATTCTACAAGTGTCAAAAATTGTCACATACTGACAATAACCATGCCTTTGTGAATACCAAAGAAATGGAAGCATAAAGATAAAAATTAGCTTCAAAAACACAAGGCTATAATCATAAAACATGAGTTCTGAACTTCTCTATTTTTCAAATAGGGGGAGCACATTATAGGAAATTAATATATTTAACCCCATGATTCTAAAAGAATAGGTTTTTGGTGTTTTTGGATTTTTTTTCATTTTGTTTTTCCTACAGCATTTGTGTAAATCATCTGAGACCCCTTTTCTTTGCCTGCTTTGACTTCATTGCCCTTAGATTGTCAACTCCAGGACCAAACATTTTGTTCGATCTGCTACTTTTCTCTCCATGTTAGAGGAATGCTGTTTATTCAACTTGCACAACACACTTGCCTAAGCACTTTCAAGAAATAATAGGTTAAGAATGCTGGGATTTTTTGGAACAAAATTTTAATGTACAAGGCCAGTTTTTTTTGTTTTTTTTTTTTCCTGTGATAATAAGAACTCTAGAGATGGTGGCTTCTGGCATTCACTTAGCAGCTTAAAGTTTTCCGTGCTGGCATCTCTAGAGTTCTCCTAGCTTTTTCTAATGGTTATTCCAATTCTATGCACTACATTTGTATTAAGTCAAGAAGAAAAGAGGAGAAAGTTCCTAGCAGTGGTGACTCCTCTCTTTTTTAATAAAAAACAAAGATTACAGCACTCAGTGGAATGGAGTAAGTTGGGAACAAAGGTGAAGATATTGGTAGTAGATAATTTCAGAAGCCTGGACACAGAATGTATTCTTGTTTGTTTGTGATACACTTAAAAAATTATGTAGCTCTATGGAAAAATAGAATCTAATTTCAGTGAAATTGTGAGTAGGCAAGGAAAAGTTCTTCAAGAATTGTTTTTTTCCAGTGTCTATCTCCCTGAATATTTGACAGCAGTGAGCAGTGACAGCAGAGAAGTAGGAGCAGCAGCATCAAGGGGCACCTTCTTGTATTACAGCTCTTATGTAGGCCAAGGAAGTTGAGTTCCTCAGCCCTTTAAGTGTTACAGCTTCTATATAGGCCCCCAAACTGAAGATTTCTATGCCTATAAGTGCTGTAGCTTGTATATGGGCCAAGGAGGTCGGAATTTCTCAGCCCTTGGTAGTAGCTGGCATTGCAGCTTCGGGTGGCCCTAGATAATCAAAGTTCCTCAGTCCTAGATAGCAGCCAGAATAACAGCTCATGGGCTTTGTGTGTCTGAGACCCTTAATCCTAAAGGCTTGACAGTCTTCTGGAATTCTTCCAGCAACCAGGGCCTGCATTTTCTCTCCTTTCTCTCTTTATAGCCTTCTCTCTCCTCTGCCATCCCTCTTCCTCCTGCTCTGATCACTCTCTCAAACTATTCAGTTGCCTCATACTGCTATGGCTGCTCTCACTGTTGGCTACTGAGGAGGAAGCTATTGCTGTCCTGCTGCTGCTGGTGCTTCTAATGCTGCTGGCCACTGGTCTTGTGGCCTTGCCTCTTTTTCAACTGTCAGGCAGCTTCATTGTTTCTGCAGCTTGGCATGCAGGATGCTCTGCTGTCTCTGTCACTGCTGCTCCACTGTCTGCTGTCCCTAGCTGCTACCATCACTGCCATTCTGTGTCTCTGGTACTGCTTTCTTGTTAAAAGCTCAGCATTAAAAACAGTAGGCAAAAAGACCACTCAAGAGAAGCCTTTTATTGGGCCTAATGTTACAACACCAGGGGGCAGCATAGGATTGTGTTTCCTGCCTGACTATCTAAATGAGCCAGGCCACCCTATATAGCCAGAGAAGGGGTGTTTGCAGCAATTATAGTACATCTCTCATGCAAATGAAGGTTTATGTTTGCACCAATCATGACACAGTTCCATTTGCACCAATCACAGCAGTTCCTCTGCAGGGCCACCAGAGGAAATGCTCCTCCCTCTGGCCTTGGGTGGTCATAGATCATCTAGAGTTCACTGAGGCTTTTGATAGCAAAAAGTCCAGCCATGGCAGGATCTACACTTTCAGGAGCTGAAATTGTGCTGCAGCAGCAATTGTCACATGGCTTCCTCAAGGCATCTGTGAAGCGTTCAAAACCACCCTTGATGGTATAAGGGTGGTTCAGCTGACTGCTTTTACTCAAAATAGCTAAGGTAGCAAGGGAGAGTCCAATAGCTGCCAGTTAGGGAGTTGTATTGCCGGATCCCCCAATGTCAATGGTTATTTACAGTACGGTAAACTTCACAAGGAATGCTTACAGTAAAAATCTTATTATTAACATCAGTATTGATTTTAACAGTATTTAACAGTGCTTTTACCCATGCTTAGTACCTGCCCAGTGTCCCAAGGAGAAGTGAGTCCACTTCATCTATCTCTAATCCAGTAGGAGACCAACTAAGTCCTGTCATACCCTTTCCTTTGTATATTACCTATGGCTGCTTTTGTTCTCTAACTGTAACAAAAAGTAGCAACAAAGATTCCATTGTTCTCCTAGCCTAAAATATTTACTATATGGCTTCCTCAGAAAAAGTTTGCTGACCCATGATCTCTCTTAACTAAGCTAGAAATGAAAGGAAAAGGCAAATAAATAAAGTCATATACTTAGTCGTATGGCATAGTTAGACTTATTTTACCTGTGGTAAGAAGAGAGTTGGCTGGAGGAATTATTTATTGTGAATGAGGATTGAAGTAAACGTTAGGACATAATCAAAAATTAAGGTGATTTGGTTGGTATAATTGCTTTAACACCTTTTAAATCACAAATGATAGGTGGAATTTGCAGAATTTTATTGTCAAAAAAGGGAGAAATGATAAAAAAAAATGGCATCCATGGTTTTATTCCAAGTGGATTGCATAGGTACAAATCTCCTTTAATAGAATAAACCTGTCAAAGGTTAATATAGATGATTTTACAGTACATAAAACCCCATAAAACTTAGAAACATAAAATGAGATTGTAATTTAAACAGTATAATTTTAACTACAGGTACATTTACCTATCATACGTGAATGATTCAGACTCTTTCATATACATGAAATCAAATAATTTAAGCATATTGCAATGTCTGTTTCAGTGTAAGAATCTACATCCATGACTATAATTTTTGGCATTTTAAAGATGTGTTGTTTCAAATTTATGGGAATTTTTTAAAGTTCAAAAAACTTGACTTATTGATCAACTATACAAACACAGTGCCTTAGTGAAAAAGAAAATGATTTTACATCTTTGCATGATCAGGCTTTTGAGGATTAGTTCTTATAGAAAATTGGGAGTTTATTAAAACATAAAAATTCTTGATAATTTTCAACCTTTGAACAAAGAAAGTATATTTCTTTTTAATTAGTCTTGTAGGCTCTTCATAAGAGAAGGGCCTTAATCATGTAAATGAATATGCCATTTACAAAGCCAAGCAGTCTGATGAACCTAGTGAATTTTTGCCTGGCTGAGTGAGTATGAAAGGAGAAATAAATCTGACACTTAAAGAGAAATATGTCCAATAACGATAATTCTGGAACATGTTAGCATGTAATAGTGTAAGACAGAGGATGTAGCCATTAGAAAAACTTGATTAATATTTGTACTAGTTATGTTTCTATAACATATTACACAATTCAATTGTGATATCAAAAGCTTGCAGAAGGAATGGAAAATCTAATGTTTGCCTACTTTGCTTTTAACTGACAAAGCAAGGAAAATCAGTGAAGAAAGCACAGTGGATTTAGAGGCATCCCCCTTTTTTTGCATGGACTGACTGTCAGACCTCCTGTGAAAGTTACTGAACTTCTTTGAGTCTCTTTTTACATCTATTGTGAGTAGCTAACTAGTAGGCACTAGATTTTAAAAAAAATAGCATTTCTCGTATTGAGTGCTATTAATGTGGATGACAGAGTAAGATGATTAGCCTCTCTGTTTTACATGTCTGTGTCTTTCTTCACTAGGGCGTTAATGGTTTTCATTAGATTAGGCAAGTGATAGGGATATTTAGAGGCCCAGTAGGAGTGCTGAACAGATCTGTTCCCTGCTTTATCTTGTAAGCCTTATGGAAAGCGAAACATCTGTACCATTTGTACCTATTGGTTGCTCATTGGAGAAGATCACATTTTTCTCTTTGAGATTTTTTTATTTTGTTTATTTATTTTTTAATTTTTATTTTGTTGCAATGCTGCAAAATTAAAACCATGTTTTAATTTCTTCTTTTAGAAACCAGACAGATGGAGATGTTTGTGTTTATATTTCTCTTCTCATTTGTTTTCATTGTCTCTCTAGTTAGGAGTTGGTAAGTTAAAGAGATTTAAAGGTACTTGAAACTCACATCTTTGAGTCCATTGCATGGATAGTCATTTTAGAAACCTTGCTATAGTAAGAAAGAATTTTAAAGAACCTAACTTTAATTTTTTTTTGAGGAATATTTTAGAAGGAGCCAAAAGTGTCAGTATGTCTGTGCTAAAAATACTTTAGTGAAAATTCACATGAATTTTGCCTAATTATATAAAGCAATCATTGGTTCTGAATAACACTAATACTTCAGAGATACTCAAGGCTTTCTATTTAACTCTACATCTCATTTTTATTATAGGAGCCAGACCACTATGATCTGCCCAACATCATCCATTAGATTTTTAATAAGGATAGGAACCATGCAGTAGGATGGGTAGAGTAGTGTGGGATGGGAAGGAAGCATAGTAGAAATAAGTTTTATGAAAGGATATATTTCAAGAACAAAGGTAAGTTCTCCTTTTTAATTAATCTTACTGGCCCTTCCTAAGAAAAGGCAGGACATTTTCTAGTCTTTGAAATAGTTCTGAGAGAAATAAAAATCTAAACTTAATATGAAGAAGACTATAGGTAGATGGAAAGGGATATGGGAGAGGAAAGGACATTTTGGTGTCTGGCAGTGTGGTTTACTAATATAGCAGAGTTCATTGCCAAACTTCTTTATCAGCTTTGATGAATCTTGCCTTTTTGTATTCAATAAATATTTTTTATGTTTAAAAACTGAATTATTTAGTGATAGAATATATCCTGTGTACTTGGATAGAGCCATTTTATTCCATTTAACAAGCTGTAGGATACATTATTTTCTATCTAATAATTGTTGTTAATACTATAGGATTTGTACAGCTTGAGGTCATTTATTTGCTCTAAAATGTTGTATAAATTTAGTAGATTTTATGCCAAGTAATTAATCAGAGTATTATAAAGATAAAGTATTATAAAGATAAAAAATGAGTAAAAGTATTCTGTAAATGGACAAGCAATACACTAATATGTTTTATTAATAGAAGTTCTTGTTAGGTGCCCTTGAATTGGGTCTGACTCATAGTGACCCTCATAGGGTTTTCAATTGCTAATTCTTTCAGGATTGCTTCAGAAGTGGATTGCCACATTCTTCTCTTGTTGTTGTGGTGCTGGGGATTGAACCCAGGGCCTCAGAGAACACAGAGTTGCACTCTACCAACTGAAAAAGGATAAAAATAATTTATCTTGTTGCCTGAAAATCATTATGAGAATGTTAACATACTTGTTGTTGTTGTTAGGTGCTGTCAAGTCGGTATCCAACTCATAGCAACCCAACATACAACAGGCAAAACACTATTGTCAGTGCTTCTCTGTTGTTCATAGGGTTTTCAATGGCAGATTGCTTATTGGGAGCGGGTTGCCAGGTCCTTCTCCCAAGCCTGCAGTATCTGGTGTTCCCAGGCGGTCTCCCATCCAAGTACTAACTAGGCCCGACTCTGCTTAGCTTCCGAGATCTGACGGGATCGGATGCCACAGGGCTACGGCTGCAGGCGTTAACATACTATGCCGCATTTAATATTAAAGTCCCTAGGATATATATAGGGCTGAGATTTAGCTCAGTTGGTAGAGCACTGCTCTGCAGTCTCTGAGGTCCCGAGATGGATTCCCAGTACCACAAAAATGGGAGAAGGATGTGGCATTCCACTCCCGAGGCAATCCTGAAACATCAGCCATTGAAAACCCTATAAAGAGTCACTATGAGTCGGACACAACTCGACAGCACCTAACAACAACAACAACAACAACAAGGATATATATAGGTGAGAAGAGTTCCAGACTGTTGTGCATTTTCAGTCTTTATGTGTTCTTTAATAATTTTTCGGTCAACTCCTCTGACAGCTTCAGTATTCTCACTGTAGTTCATTCCCTACTTGTGATACTCTGCTTTTAAGCTGCAATAGGTTTTAACTCTAGATACCAAATAATGAATTTGTTATCCATGTGACAGCCATGGAAGTTCTTATCTAGGGACAGTACATATGTAGGTGACCAGGGCAGATGAAGAGTACTGCTTTTTATTATTTCTTAGATGAGTTCTGGAATAGTAAAGTGTAAATATAACTCACTATCAAAGAGTAACTTTACCCCTAAAGGCTCTTATTGAAATGAAACTAAGTATACAGATAAGTTTATAGAATTGTTTTATTTTCCACAAACATTTGGCATCAATTCCTTCCTGTGGTTAGTATTAAAATCTAATATTTTAGGCAACAAAAACAGTATTTAAGGATGGTTTTAAGAGTAAGAAAAACAATTACAGTCAGTTTTCTCCTTAAGCATGCTTACTTCCTTGTATTATAAATGGAAAGAGTTAATCTGTTCTGATTTAAAATGACATTTGAGGACAATATACAATAACAATGGTCTTAAACCTGCTTAATTAATTAATTAATTAATTAATTTTATGTTTTAGTTTGCAGTAATGGGAGTTGAACTCAGGGACTTGGCATAAGTTAAGCAAGTGTTCTACCACTGAGCTATACCCCTAGCCCATTTATTTTTGAGACAGGATCCTGCTTACTTGTACAGGCTGCCTGTAGCTTCCAAGTCACAATCCTCCTGCTTCAGCTTCTCAAGTTGCTCAGCACCCAATTTAATGCAGATACTCTTATCCTCATTTTGCAGATGAAGCTACCAGATCTGGAGAGGTAACCGAAGCAGCCCATGCAAAGATAAGGGTGAACACTTTTAACATCAAATGTTCTGCTCTTTCCATTATGCCAAAGTATTTCTGCATTGATGAATGATAGAAATATCAATAAACCTGTCTTGTTGAGATTCCTTTGTATTAAAGCATACTTTTATAAAACTTTACAATATAGTCTACATTACTTTTTACCCAAAATTGGTTAAAACAGTGTTTCGTACTCAAAAGAGTACCTAAAGATAACCCTATGTTATACAGAATATCCAGATTAACATAGACTATTCTAGCAATTTTCTTGTCTTTTGATTTTCTATTCAGTTACCAAGTCCTTCTCATTTTCCCTCTGAAACAGTATTCTGAGCCCGCTGTTTTTGCTGTTTTTTTCAGTGCACCCCATTGCATTCCTGCATTACTGTAGTGTCCTTATGTTCTTACCTCCATTCTCTCCAGCTGTCCTTTGAGTTCATTCTCTGACTGCTCCCAGATTAACCTTTCTTAACAACTATTTTGATTACATCACTCTATAAAGGTGTTTTAACACCTTTCCATAGCTTCTTATGGTCTAAAGGATCAAATGAGTACTCTTGATTTTCACATTCAAGCGCTCCATTATTGGGGTCAAATAATATCCATGATTTTCATCCTTATAGCTCCCTTGTCTGGTTCCTACATGTTACCTAGGAAAGATTCATTAGTTTTCCCACTTATTGCAGCTTATTCATGTTTCTTTATCATTGCTCTTCCTACTAGTTTTTTCCTTCAAGGTTTCTTTAAGATACCTTCCCCATGAAGTATTTTTACAGTATTTAGCTCTTAGCATTTATACCTGTACTGACTGCCCTAACTTGAGTGCCTTCTTACTGTTCCTTGGGGAACTTGTGGTGTATTTGCCACAGTACTTGAATTGTGAGTAAGAAAACTTAGAACAAAAACTTACATCTTTATACTTTTGTCTACTTTGTACTGAGTGACTTTAAGTCACTGAATGCGTGAGCATTACAATGGCATTTTAGAAGAATATGCCAATTTGCAGTGACTTTGCTGTTGTTGTTGTTGAGTGCCGTCGAGTCGGTATCCGACTCATAGCAACCCTGATAGGGTTTTCAATGGCTGACTGTTTCGGGATTGCCTTGGGAGTGGATTGCCAGGCCCTTCTCCCATGTCGAGACACCAAGACACCGGCGCGCCCCTGGCGGAGGGAGCCCCCTCTCAGGGGACCCGCGCGCGGAGGTGGGTGCCGGCAGTGTGTGTGTGTGGTGGGGGAGAGCTCAGTGACTTTAGGCTTGGTGAAAAAGTGAAGGCTATGAAGAAAAGAAGATATTCTTTAGCCAAAGGGAAATCTATTTTTGGAGCAATAATTTTTGATTTGTTTTATGCCTAGAAGAAACTTTTAAGATCTGGTTTACATGTTCTATACTTTTTCTAGTTTTCAGTTTTCTTTTGTGAGAATGATACAACCATTTAAATTTTTCTGAAAAATTTACTACTTAACTTACATTCTTTGGAAATTGTGCAAGGAGACTATCCATTTCATGTTCAGCCCCTTTCCCCTGTATTCTGGGCTTACAAACATCTGTTTATATTTTTATTATTTTAATATTTGTTGTGGACTAAATTATATCCCTCCCAAGTTCGTATGTTGAGGCCCTGACCCTAGTGTGACTATAGCTGAAGATAGTGTCTTTAGGTGATGTTAAGGTTAAATGAAGTCATAAAAGTCTAGTAGGACTGTGGCCTTATAAACAGAGGAAGAGAAGCCTCTTTCTTGTCCCTCCATCTATGTCAGGAGGAAGCTGGAAAGAAGCCATCTGGCCTCCAGAAAAAGAGCCCTTACCAGAAACTAAACCCTAATGTTGCATTTTCTAGCCTCCAGAACTGTGAGAAAATAAATTTCTGTTGCTTAAGCTACCCTGTCTATAGTATTTTCTTTTGACAGCCTGAGCAGATTATGACAGTATTTAACATGTACTTTGTTCTAAGTGTAAGATAAATGGCCTTTTAATTTATTTGTTAAAGATTGGTATTTCTAACTTTAGTGTGTTTTCAGATAACATTCTGTGGTCATCTTCCCATATCTTTATTCTCCTGAGTCGTTGTTAATGTGTTTTTAAACATTAATTTTTAATATTATTTTGTATTACTGTTTAATGAGTTATGCTTTTAGGGATGTCTCTGCCTTATTGTCTGAGATCCTTTTAATATCTACGATATACTCATTTTTTAAATAAAATAAGTAGTTTTATTTTCCAGGCTTGATTTTGCTTTGATTTTGATTTCTTCTGCTGCTGAAGGCTCCAGATGTGGAGCTTCAGCACCAAACCCAAGAAGGCAACTTCTTTATTTCTTTATGGTGAGATACTGGAATTCAAATAGATAAGGTTTGGGGCTTCTCACATGGCCCTGTTGGCTAAAAGGTTCATTTGTTTTTGATGCCTACATGTAAATAAGCACAGTAGATTAAAACTGAAGCTATTTATGTAATGTTTTCTCCACCTTTGTGTAAATAAAAAGTGTTTTCCATTGGAAGTTCTGCACTGAGTAAATGGTACTAAATCTGTATTACATCATTTAAAATTACTTTGGAAAGTTTCAGCAGTTCTTGCATGAAGAAATAGACTTTCAGTAAATCAATTTCATAATAATTACTGTTCAGGAAAGTTCATTATTCTGTTTAGCCTTTTATATTACTGATCTTCCTTAGAGCGCTCTTCTGACAAAATCTCTTCAGCTAAATCCATTTGTTATACCACAGCTTATAATCGCTTTAGATTTGAAGAATATAATGAATGGCTTTATTATAAATCATTAGCAAAATATTCTTAGTGTTCTTAAACTTAGGATGGCCTTTACTTATGAATAGCTAAATGATGCAGATGGTAACACTCTCATTTTAGACTTATGCAATAACATTTACTTTTGTTTTTTGAATAGTTATGCCTAAGATTTAGCACTTCCAAACTCTGCATTTTTTACAAGTAGGAAATCTACTTATGGTATTATTATGTAATGTTCAGAAGTTAACAGAATACATGAACTCTTATCTCCCTATGGATAATATGGCAAGCACTGTCACTCCTCTCCACTCCCCTTTTTTTTTGTTGTTGTTGTTGTTGTTGATTTATTTGTTTTGCGTCTTTGATTCAGGGTTGCACCATGTAGCCCAGGCTGGTCTCAAACTCAGAATCCTTCAGCCTCAGCCTCTCAAGTGTTGGCATTACAGACATGCACTACCATGCCCAGCTTTCCCCAGTTTTTTGTTATTATTATTACTGTTTCTTAATCCATAGTGAATATCCATTACCTGAAATGCTATGAGCCAAAAGTTTTTCAGATTTTGGAGTTTTTCAGATTTTAGAATATTTGCACAGATCATCAGTTGAACATCTCTAATCTGAAATCCAAAATGTTCCAAAAGCACTGTGATGCTTAGAAGGATCCAGATTTGGGAGTATTTTGGATTTTGAATTCAGGATCCTTAATCTGTATAGAAATCTTGGGTTACTGAGCATCTTATTTTCTTGAATTCTCAGGCTTGTGAGGAGTAGAATTAAGTGGAGAAAGAGTCCTTCCTATCAAAACAGTCCCAAGCAGTCCTTGAATATCTAAATAAATATAGCCCAGCAAGTCCAGATATCTAAAGATAATACTTTTTATGATGTCGTTGGTCAGTTATTTTAATTTTTGCCCATATCTGTGAGATCTTTTTCTACACAAAAGTTGATAAACACTGAAATAGTAACAGAAGGTAACAGAGAAGAGATGAACCCAACAGAAAAGATAGTTAGAATAGTAATTGCCCTAGTGAGAAACTTGCACGGGAGAAAGTTAAGACAATAAAGTGAAACTATGATGTGATAACAAAAGAAAATAGTAAGTTAAATGCAGAGGAAAGTTGCCAGATATCCATTTCTGTCTCACATTAATAGCCCCAAGGCATCTGTGTGTCAGGCTAAAAGACCACAAGGACTAGTTTAGTAGTCTAGGGGGCAAAGAGTGTGAGGGAAGGTTTTAATATGATAGTAAGCATAATCATTTATTAGAGATAGCACAGCAATTAGGATGTCAGTCTTTATATAACCTGACATGTCAGAAAAATAATATGACATGCTATTAAGGCAACTCTTTTCTTCCTTGTTAAATAATAAACAATTACATGAAAAATCCTGTTTGTAAACCTTTATTAGGAATTGGGTGTCTCAAATAGGACTTATCTCAATTTCTAATATTATAAGAAGCACCATAGTGCCTTGGAAAGAACACCAGAATCATGAAACTTGGAATCTTGATTTTGCTCTGCCTTTACCCTACAGCTGATAACCTTGGATAAAGCAATCTTTCTAAGTCCTAATTTCATTGTATGTAGCATGTTAACAATATTTGAGCTATTTACCATACAAGATGATCAAATGTGCTAACGTAACAACTTTTTTTCAAAACTATAAAGTTCTATAAAAATTTAAAGGTCTTTAAAATGTTTTTTTGCTTTGAAAAAGGTCACATGTGAAATCACATGAATATATTTGATAGTATCTTGTGAATGTTATCCATTTTTTCAGATGTTGTCTTCTATATTAAGACTTCTTTTTCTTTTTGTCTTTAGGGTCCTCTTTCAGATTTCTGTTGCCTAAAGAGTTCTCTGTCGGCTGGGATTTAGCTCAGTTGGTAGAGTGCTGTGCTGTAGTCTCTGATGTCCCGAGTTCAATTCCCAGCACTGCAAAAATGGGAGAAGGACGTGGCAATCCACTCCCAAGGCAATCCCGAAACAGTCAGCCATTGAAAACCCTATGAGGGTCGCTATGAGTTGGATACTGGCTCGATAGCACACAACAACAACAAAGAGTTTTCTAATTTGGGAAGAATCTGAGTTTTAAAGCAAAAACTTTTTTTTTAATAATGTGAAAGAGCATCCCTTTAAAATTTTTAAAGCAGTTGTAAGGAAACTTGTTGATTAGAGAAGTCAGCTAGGAACTGCTAAGGAATTTTACCATTATATGCTGATCTAACAAAGCACAGAAGAGATCTCAAGGAAAATGATACTGAAACAAAGCTATGATTAGATTGAGTTTACATAAGAATATTTTATGAATCTGTGAAAGGATTAGGCTTCCTTGCATATAACAAGCTGCCAAAGTAATGGTAATCAAAACAAGATGTATGTTTATTTCTTTCATCCCACTACCAGCAATTTGAGCAGATGTAACTCCGTAGATTTTTAGGGAGCTATACTTTTTCTCTCTTTGCAGTCCAAGCTTTCACCCTCATGTGTACATTGTAGGCAGCAGGACAGTCTACTAATTTTGAAATATTTGTTCTAAGCTGGGTGTGGTGGCGCACACCTGTAATCCCAGTGGCTCGGGAGACAGAGGCAGGAGGATCGCAAGTTCAAGACCAGAGGCAGTCTGCGTAATTTAGTGAGACCCTGTCTCAAAAGTAAAAAAAATGGGCTGGGGTGCAGCTCAGTGGTCCAGCACTTGCAAAGCATGCAAGTGGGAGGCCCTGGGTTCAACCCCCAGCACCGCAAACAAACAAAAAAAAAAAAAAAGAAAGAAATATTTGTTCTAAATTTGGCTTCAATTTCATTTTTCCATTGTCGAATTTAGAAACACAATTGGTTTTTATAGATTAATTATATATTTTTGACCTAACTAAATTCTTATTATTCTAGTGTGTCTTAAATAAGGATTACAATTCAGGCAAAATCATGTCAATCTGCAGATGAAAACAATTTTTGTTTTTTCTAATCTTTACACCCTCCATTTTTTAATCTTTCCATGTTACATTACCTCCAGTTAGGTACTAAATAGAAGTTGTTGATAAAGAACCTCCTTGTCTTATTCCATATCTTAAGGGTAAGTACATATTTCATCTCTAAATCTGACATTAGCTATAGGTTATGTTTTGATAGGTGTCTTTCTATCCTACTGAAGAACTTCTGTCTCTTTTTCCTTCTTTTTTGTTTCTTGAAGATTTTCTATCTTATTCCTAGTTTGCTAGTTTTTTGTTGTTGTTTTCTGTTTTCTATTTTTTCTTTCTTTTTTTTTCTTTCTTTCTTTCTTTCTTTCTTTTTTTTTTTTTTTTTTTTTTTTTTTTTTTTTTTTTTTTTTTTTTTTTTTTTTTTTTTTTTTTTTTTTTTTTTTTTTTTTTTTTTTTTTTTTTTTTTTTTTTTTTTTTTTTTTTTTTTTACTTTTTTGAGACAGGGACTCACTAAATTACACAAACTGCCTCTAGTCTTGAACTTGAAATCTTCCTTCCTCTGTCTCCCAAGCTGCTGGGATTACAGGCATGTGCCACTGTGCCTGGCTTGTTTTCTATGTTTTCAAATCATGAATGGACATTGATTATTTCTAGCACTTGACATACTTTTATATGTTTATTGTGTATTTCATAAGATGTCATTTCTGTCTTGTGTCTATTTTATGATCAAAATATGATATGGCAAGTAGTTTGCAATGAATCCTGCTAATTAGCAGATTATTAAGCCAGTTACTTGATCAGAGAAATCTGACTCTTCCAGAGAAAACTTGCACTTTATGCTTGAAGCTGCATAGCCTGACACTCTGCCACCACCTAGTGATAGTATGTCTAAATTGCAATGCAAGCTTCTTGAGAGATGAGTAAACCTGAGAGCTAAAACTGCAAACAATTGGATTGATGTGATAGCGATAATTTTAAAATAAGCATATACTTGTTTTATATATAACAAAAATATGTCTGAAATTTAGCAAATACATATTTATATTTATTCATTGCTGAAGTGGCTTCTGTTTTCCTGAATGCTAGAAAAGGATGAAGGATCAGTTATGTATGTTAAGGAAACAGAATAAATTTCAAAACTTAACAGGAGTAGAGGGCAAAGACATTTCTATAGTTGAATTCCTACTTTGTTAGCATTTCCTTCCTGGTATGTGCCAGCCAAACTGGAATTTGGTAGAACAAGAATTTCCAGTTTCTTAATATCGTATACTAAATATTTAATATATTATAAGAAATTCCAGGTTGTGGCCAAGAATGAAATTTAGAGTTTATTCTTAAAATTCCAATTCCTTGGTTACACAGAATTCACTGAGACATAGCATAGAACTGAGTGAGGTTTATCGGTTGCAAGATAGAGTGTCTTGGAATGAAACTATTTATCTTCTATACTGTAAGAATTACCACTATATATTTTCTTTTTGGCTTCCATCTGAAAGAAATGGACCATGTGCTAAATGTTAGTAAAACTTCTTAAAAATATTCAAATATTAAAAATATTAAAATTTACTTATTGATGTTAAATAAAATGGTCAATCTTAATGTGACACATTAATAATTTTATAAAGAGGTTATTCTTTTTTACCAGCAAAATACCACAGGGTGATAGTGTTGGGAGCACTGTTTTAGTAATAAAGATTATCAAATGGATAAGTTCCCTAGAAGGCCCCATGATGGTAATACCCCTAGATTTTGTCTTTAAAGAAAACTGCTGAGAGGCAATAATTTTTTTTTCTATGTGTCCCATTTTCATTAATGCATGGTAATTGATGGAGTTGCAGTGACTTGTAGCAGTAATGAGTTCTAAACATAATAATGCACTCTTTTCTAATAAGTGAGCACTGCTGGGGTTTAAAAGCATACTAAATCAGTTGCTTTAGTATGAATTTATTAGTTTTTTTCAGCATTAGCTTTAATAGTAGTTATTTACATAAGCGTACATCCCATTAACCGCCATCAGGGCTGGAAAACATGCTGAACTGTTCATATTTTCATATAATTATTGAACATAATGGTTTCATTTGCATTTCTAAACAGTGATGTTTCTGTCAGCCTTGGAAATAGTGTCTTAACGCAGTCCCTATTTCACATCCACTTATTTGACATCGTTAAATTTTATGCTAATGTGCTTCCCTAGAATATCATCAGTAGGACAGATGCTTGTGCTTTAATATACAAATCAGGATGCTTTTCCATCCCCCAAACGGCAAAGGAAATTTTTAAAAATCTGCACTTTTATATATAGAGTCTGTTTCCATATAGATAGGTTTATGAAATAAAACTTTCAGGGTTAAATGTTATAATCTGGTTGTCTCTTTAAAATGCCTTATTATGAAAGCTACCTACCCGACTAGGGTTAGGTTTGTTGTACTGACTGAGGAAATGAGTCTGAGTAAAGATTTAGTTGTTCATGAATATTTAGAGTTCTCCTTCTAAAATGTTGATCTTGAGATGTAAGTTTTTCAGTTCTTTTTAATACATCAGGTCACAGTGTTAGTTTTTAAAGTACTCTGTATTTTTGTTCCTTAGTCTCTTAATCTGGATTGTAAGCCTTATGGTGGAAGCTATTATGCTAATGCTCTTGGACATCTTAGCTTTTGGTGTGCATTTAGAAAATGTTCATTATAAAGGTGTAAGGCATTTGGTGGCAGAGGCATGTCCAGTGAAGCAGTAGAACTAATGTGGAATGATAGTTTATGAATAAACCCCCTTTCCTTTTGGATATCTATGTGTACTATCAGCTTCTGTTTCTCCAGCATTTGTGAATGCTTTTGTGAGGGCTGTCAATCAGATGGCTAGAAAACTTTAAACAAGAGAAATCAATCAAACAATTGTTTTGAGAGTTAACTCAGGTCTTTTTTGGTGGTGGAAGAACAGTCTTGAAGCCACTAGCATCTTTTGGTCTCTGTGGGCCTCTTTTCTTGTGTTCTGACAGTTCAGGGCAGCATTTTATTGTTGTGTCTTAGTGGACCTGCAAGGCTAGAGCTGACTCTGCAACAGTTCAAAATGCGAAGTTGGCAGTCTAGCAAGATAGAATAAGAAGCAGCTTTGAGAGAAGTTCTTGCCCCAAATTACTTGCTAAAGATATGTTAGAACTGATATAGCATAAAACTGATACAGCATAAAAGGATTATTTTGATAGAAATATTATTTGGCTTAACAGGTCAAGAGGCAACTGAAATTTTGCAGGAACTTCTGTTCTTTGGGAAATTGCCAAGAAAAATATATAAGAGTTCTAAAGCAACTACTATAGAGGTGGAGTTTTATAGCAATTCATTTTTACCCCAACTTTTTCATGAATTGTCTATGTGATCTCTTAACATAAGCTGAGATTACTACTTCTCACACTGTTGAATTCTTCTGAGCTATCATATTGAAAACATTGATCAGGCCTCCCTGTCCAGGGAAAATAGAGTCTTTATTTCCATCAGATTAGATGCCAGATGAAAGGTCATATATGAAAGTTAAAAAAAATGTAAATCCACCCTCATTTATAAATGAAAAAATATTTTCAGCTATTTATAAGAATATTTATGGTCAGGTGCATGCCTCTAATCCCAGCAACTTTGGAGGCTGAGGCAGGAAGATTGTGAGTTTGAAGCCAGAGGCAGCTTGTATAACTTAACAAGACCCTGTATCAAGATTAAAAAAATGAAAAGTGTGCTGAGGGTGTAGCCCAGGGGCAGAACACTTGTAAAGTATGTGCAAGGCCTTTGGTACAACTCCCAAGTACCCAAAAACAAAAACTATTTATGATTTTACCTTGTAGCAACAATTTTTTTTGGGGGGTGGAGGTAAGGACAGTTTGGTATAAAAATAGAGAAACATTTCCTGTCACCAAGAGATAGTATTGATGTTTTCTACCCATACATACTTCTTCCTTTTCTGGAAAGAGGTTAATTTTGAAATTAAAATCTTACCTCCTTATTCAATATTAAAATGCCATGATATTTAATCTGACAACTTGCCCTGAACATCTCTGTTACTGTAGGACTTACTTTTGTAGCAAAGGAGGCATGTTTAAAGTGCTCCATGACTAGTTTCCAATCCCTGGCTTCAGAAGTTACGTTTTAGAACAGCTTCCTTGTACATTGTTTTGTAAGTAAAAAAGTCTAAAAACATTAGGTATTACCCATAAGGTGCTAACCAGTTGGGAGGACTTTACATGTTTGGTTATACTTGTTTTCATTTTTATGAGTTGAGGAATATAATTACCTCTTCTTTTTTAGATGATTAAAGTTCTTAGAAATGAACCTCAAGCACTGAGATGCCTGAGCTCCACATGTTCTGCAAGGCTGCCGGGACTCTTTGGCAGCCACCATGTTGCACCTGTTCAAGGAAACTAACTCAGGGAATATGATTATTCACTGCATTAAGTTGTTGTTAGGTGCTGTCGAGTCGGTATCCAACTCATAGCGACCCTCTGTACAACAGGGGAAACACTATTGTCAGTGCTTCTCTGCTGTTCATAGGGTTTTCAATGGCAGATTGATTTTTGGGAGGGGGTTGCCAGGTCCTTCTCCCAAGCCTACAGCTTCTGGTGTTCCCAGGCGGTCTCCCATCCAGGCACTAACCAGGCCCGACCCTGCTTAGCTTCCGAGATCTGACGGGATTGGATGCCACAGGGCTACCGCTGCAGGCCTGCATTAAGTAGAACAGAAATTAATCTTAACCCATACAGATATTTGCAAATATATATCCATTGCTAGTATTTGAGGGTATAGGAGGAGGATGGGAAGTCCTTGATAATTAATGTCTATTCAATTAAAAAATTTTCACTTATATTTTTATGATTAAAAATATATATATTCATTATGGAATATTTTGGAATTATAGAAGATATTGCCTCATTCTTAAAATCATCAACATGTGACATATTCATTTTCATTTAGTCATCTCTTGGGTAGCCAAGAGGATGCAAATAGATCTGATTTGACATCACAGGGAAAATTTTAAAAATTCCTATCTTTTGAATTTCATTTTTTATTGATTAATTATATTTTGTCTAAGGTAAAACATTAAACATCTTTTTTAAACACAATAGAAGTCAGTTCAATTGTGTAATTATATTGATGAAAGATTTCTTTTTGAGTCTTTGGTTAAATGCTTAGGTCTTATCAGTGAGGAATGGCAGAGAGGACCCAAAAGAAAAGGAAATCTGAAATTAATGTGATTTTAGGCGAAATGTTGAGAAAAGAAATTTTCCATGGAGTTCATGTAGTGCTTGGATTATTTGCTCAGCATAGAGAATGAAGAGGTACCTTGAAAGGATATAGCCAGCATGCACACCTTTCTTGATTTCAAACCAGGCAGTGTTTCCTTGTTCTGTTCGAAGACCATCTCCTGATCCATGTACAGTTTCCTCGTGAGTACAATTAAGTGCTCTGGTCTTCCCATTCTTCACATTGTTATCCATGATTTGTTATGATCCAAACAGTCAAATACCTTTGTATAGTCAATAAAACATAGATTGACATCTTTCTGGTATTCTCTGCTTTTGGCAAATATCCATCTGACATCAGCAAAGATATCCCTGGTTCTATGCCCTCTTCTGAATCCGGCTTAATTTTTTGGCAGTTCCTTGTCTATATAATGCTGCAGTTGATTTTGAATGATCTTTAGCAAAATTTTACTTGTGTGAGATATTAATGATATCATTTGATAATTTCCACATTCCATTGGATCCCCTTTCTTGAGAGTAGGCACAAATATGGATCTTTCCCAGTCAATTGGCCAAATAGCTGTTTTCCAGATCTCTTGGCATAAACTGGTTAGCACCTCCAGTGTTCCATCCAATTCTTGAAATATCTTTTTATTGGTTTTCCATCAACTCCGGGAGGCTTGTTTCATCAATTCTTTCAAGGCTGCTTCATTTCTTCCTTCAGTACCATTGGTTCCTGATCATTTGCAATCTCTTGAAATGGTTCGTCATCCACCAGTGCTTTTTGGTATAATGATTCTCTGTATTCTTTCCATCTTCTTTTGATGTTTCCTGCATTGTTTAATATTTTCCCTATAGAATCCTTCACTGTTGCGACTCAAGGGTTGAATTATTTCTTCACTTCTTTAAGGTTGAGAAAAACAGAGTGTGTTCTTCACTTTGTTTTTTTTATCTCCAGCTCTTTGCACATGTTATTTTAATATTTGATTTTGTCTTTTCCAGCTGTCCTTTGAAATCTGTTTAGTTCTTTAACTTTGTCATATCTACTTTAGTGGCTTGAAATTCAAAGGCAAGTTTCAGAGTCTTTTTTGATATGTAATTTGGTCTGTTTTTTTCCCCTGTCTTTTTAATAACCTTTTGCTTTTTCATCATGAATTATGTCTTTGATGTCATGGCACAACTCTTCTGGTCTTGTCTCTAGTGTCTACCACATCAAACCTGTTCTTGAGGTGGTCTCTAAACTCAGATGGGATATGCTCAAGGTCATATGTTGGCTCTCATGCACTTGTTCTAATTTCCTTCCATTTCATTTTGAACCTGCATATGAGCACTTGATGGTCTGATTCACAATCAATACCTGGTCATGTTCTGACATTTGATATTGAGCCTTTCTATTGACTCTTTCCACAGATGTACTCAATTGGGTTTCTATATGTTCCATACAGTGAATTCCATGTGTGATTAGGTGCTGTGGAGTCAGTTCTGCCTCATAGCGACGCTGTGTACAACAGAATGAAATACTCCCCAATTCAGTGCCAGGCATACCATTTTATTTATGTTTAAGCCCATTGTTGCAGTCACTATGTCGGTCCATCTAGTTAAGGGTTTTCCTTTTTTTTGTTGACCTCCCACTCTCCCAAACATGATGTCCTTCTCCAGGGATTGGTCCCTCCTGACTATATGTCTGAAATATGTAAGACGCAGTCTGGCCATTTCTGCTTCCAAAGAGCACTCTGGTTGCACTTCTTCTAGGACAGATCTGTTAGTTCTTTTGGCAGTCCACGGTATATTCAATATTCGTCACCAGCACCATAATTCAAAAGCATCAATTCTTCTCCTATCTCCATTATTCAACATCCAGCTTTTACAACCATAGGATGCAACTGAAAATACTATGGGATGAGTCAGTTGCACCTTCATCTTCAATGTAATATCTTCACTTTTGAGCACTTTAAAGAGGTATATTGCAACAGCTTTTCCCAGTGCAGTGCGTCTTTTGATTTCTTGACTGCTACTTCTGTAAGTGTTGAGTATAGAACCAAGTAAAGCAAAATCTTGGACAACCTCCATCTTTTCTCCAATTATCATGAAGTTGAGTACCAACCCAGTTGTAAGGATTTTTGTTTTGCTGTTGAGGCACAATTCATACTGAAGGTTGTGTTCTTTCTTTTTCATCAGTAAATATTTCAAATCCTCTTCACTGTTTCAAATCCTCTTCACTTTCAGCAAGAAGAGTTGTGTCATCTGCGTAATGCAGATTGTTAAGCAGTCTTCCTCCACTCAGCAATGATGTCCCTCATTCCATGCCCTCTTCTGAATCTGGCTTGATTTTCTGGCAGTTCCCTGTCTATATACTGCTGTAGTCACTTTTTGAATGATCTTCAGCAAAATTTTACTTGCATGAGATATTAATGATAGTTTCATAATTTCTATACTCAGCTAGATTCCCTTTCTTGGGAATAGGCACAAATAAGGATCTCTTCCAGTTGGTTGGCCTGGTAGCTGTTTTCCAAATCTCTTGCACTGAACAAGTTAGCTCTTCCAGTGATGCATCTGTTTGCTGAAACGTATCAGTTCATATTCCATCAGTTCCTAGAGGTTTCTGTTTTGCCATTTCCTTCAAAGTAGCTTCCATTTCTTCCTTCAGTACTGTAGGTTTCTGATCACATGGAGCCTCTTGAAATGGTTAGTCATCCACCAATTCTTTTTGGTATAAGAACTGTTTCTTCTATCTTCTTTTAATGTTCACTGCATCGTTTAATATTTTCCCAATAGAATCCTTCACTATTGCCCCTCAAAGCTTGAATATTTTCAATTCCTTAAGCTTGAGAAAAACAGAGTGTGTTCTTCCCTTTTGGTTTTCTATTTCCAACTCTTTTCACATGTCATTATACTATTTGATTTTGTCTTCTTGCACTACCCTTTGAAATCTTCTGTTTACTTTAATGTCTTCATGTCTTCCTTTTACTCTAGCTACTCGATGTTCAAGGCCAAGAGTCAAGTCTCTTTTATGTATAGTTGCCATTTATCTTGATGAAAAAATGTATTTGCAATGAAAAGGTCATTGATCTGACAAAATTCTATCATGCAATGTTCAGCATTGTTTCTTTTACCAAGGCCATATTTTCCAACTACTGAGCCGCCTTCTTTGTTTCCAACTTTTGTGTTCCAGTCATCACTAATTAGCAGTACATCCTGCTTGTACGTTTGGTTTATTTCAGATTGCAGAAGCTGGTAAAAATCTTCCCTGTCTTCATTTGTAGCCTTAGTGGTGGGTGTGTAAATTTGAATAACAGTCATATTAACTGGCCTTCCTTGTAGGCATATGGATATTGTTCTATCACTGACAGCATTATACTTCAGGACAGATCTTGACATGTGTTCTTTTGAAGATGAATGCAATCCCATTTCTCTTTAATCTGTCACTGCAGGTGTAGTAGACTGTATGATTATCTGATTCAAAATGGCCCGTGCCAGTCCATTTTAGCTCACTAATGCCTAGAATGTTGTTTGTGTGCTTTATTTCCCTATGACAACTTCTAATTTTCCTAAATTCATACTACGTATATTCCACATTCCAATTATGAATGGATGTTTACAGTTATTCCTTCTCATTTAGAGTTGTGCCACATCAGCAGATGGAGGTCCCTGGGGCTTTTCTCCATTCCCATCATTAAGATAGACTTTACTTTTAGGAGGAAACTCTTCCTCTGTTGTCTATTGAGTGCCTTCCAACCTGGGGGGGTCATTTTCTAGCACTATATCTGACAGTGTTTCTCTGTGATTCATAGGGTTTTCAATGGCTAATTATTTTGGAAGTGGTTAGCTATGTCCATTTCCTTTGTCTTTCTTAGTCTAGAAACTCAGGTAAAACCTGTTCAACATAGATGACCCTCTTAGTATGTGTAATAGCAGTGGCATAGCTTTCTGTATTACAGCAACACACAAGCCCCGTAGTATAACAGAGTGATAGACTTTTTGAAGAAGATCACGGAATCATGATTGGAGGAAGACTCATTAACAACCTGCCATTATGCAGATGACACAACTCTGTTTCCTGAAAGTGAAGAGGATTTGAAATATTTACTGATAAAGATTAAAGAACACAGTCTTCAGTATAGATTTCGCCTCAATATCAACAAAACAAAAATCCTTACAACTGGGTCAGCACTCAACTTCATAATAAATGGAGAAAAGATGGAATTTGTCCAAGATTTTACTTTACTTAGTTCTACAATCAACGCCTACAGAAGCAGCAGTCAAGAAATCAAAGACACATTGTACTTGGAAAAGCTGTTGCAAAATACCTCTTAAAAGTGCTCAGAAGTGAAGATATTACATTGAAGATGAAGGTGCAACTGATTCATACCATGGTATTTTCAGTCACATCCTATGGTTGTAAAAGCTGCATGTTGAATAATGGAGATAGGAGAAGGATTGATGCTTTTGAATTATGGTGCTGGTGACGAATATTGAATATACCGTGGACTGCCAAAAGAACTAACAGATCTGTCCTAGAAGAAGTGCAACCAGAGTGCTCTTTGGAAGCAAAAATGGCCAGACTGCGTCTTACATATTTCAGACATGTAGTCAGGAGGGACCAATCCCTGGAGAAGGACATCATGTTTGGGAGAGTGGGAGGTCAACAAAAAAAAGGAAAACCCTTAACTAGATGGACTGACAGTGACTGGGACAGTAGTTGTAAACATAAAAGAGTTTGTTGCCTGGCACCGAATTAGGGAGTGTTTTGTTCTGTTCTACATATGATTGCTATGAGTCAGACCTAACTCAGCAACACCTAACAACATACCACGTGTAATGCTCAGATCAACTAAATAGGTAGAAAATTTTGTACTAAAATTCCAATTCCTTTTCTGACAAATAAGAGTACATTCTTCACAGGGCTTAGTATTAAGATTGTAGCTTGTGTTTAGCTTATTTGGTAGAGCTTGTTCCATGTGCTCTGAGCCCCTGGGTTTGATCCCTAGCACAACAACAAATGGGAGAAGAACTGGCAGCGCATTCCTGAAGCAATCAGCCATTCAAAACCCTATGGATAGCAGAGAAGTACTGTCAGATATAGTGGCTCTTTCATTGTGTTGTACATAGGTTTGTTATGAATCGGACCTGACTGGATGGCACCTAACAACAACAATTTTAAGATTAAATGAGATAATGCATATTAGATGCTTTGTATTATCTCTAAACACATTATAATCACTCCAAATAATTTTTTTATTCCTTGACTTTCTGGAAGAGCATAACTTGTGATCCTAGCTTCCCTTATTATTTTTTTCTCTCATTTTTAGTTTCTTGCTACTCCAAGTGCAGCCCATGGATTTATAATATGATCATTATCAGCAAAACTTGGGAGCTTGCTAGAAAAGCAAATTTTTAGGATTTGTAACACACTGTACTTTTTTTGGAATCTGCATTTTAACAAGATTTCCAGGAAATCTATACATTAAAGAGCCACTCATATTAGTTTCTTCTTCTTTCTTTCTTTTTTTCTTCTTCTTCTTTTTTTTTTTTTTTTTTTTTTTTTTTTTTTTTTTTTTTTTTTTTTTTTTTTTTTTTTTTTTTTTTTTCGTGTTTTGAGACTATGTCTCCCTGTGCAGCCCAGGCTGGTCTCAAATTCAGGCCAATCCTCCTGTCTCAGCCTCCCATGTGCTGGGATTACAGGAGTTTGACACCTTACACAGCTTAATATTAGTTTCTTGAGCTAAGGAATTTTTGATTACAAGAGACAGGCAGTAGAGAAATGTAAGTTTTTGCTCTCTTAGTTTTCACTTACAAATTTATAGCTTTGGATGTAATAATAGGATGTGGAATGTATTCAAGAAATGTGTATTCTACTACTATTAGGTTGATTATTCTTCATGTGTCAGGTGTGTTGGCCGAAGCTACTGCTTCCATATTGATCTTTTATGTACTTGTTCTATCAGCTATGGAGAAAGGGTTATTAAAATCTCTGAGGATGAGTGTGGATTTATCTGTATATCCTTGCAATTCAACTTGTTTTGCTTCATATATGTTGAAGATCCAACTTTAGGTGTATGAAAGTTTGAGAGTTTTATCTCCTTCTAATGAATTGACCCATTAGCATTATGACATGACCTTGGTTATTCCTGGTAATATTCTTTGTGCTGAAATCTATGTTTTCTAATGTTAATTCACCTATTCTAGCTTCTGTGGATTAGTGTTAGCATGGTATATCTTTTGGTATCTTATAATTTTTAAATAATTGTGTCTTTATGTTAGAGCACATTTTAATAGCATATAGGTGGCTCTTGCTTTTTAATCCTGTCTGTCACCTATACCTTTTAATTGAGATATTTAGAATATATTTCATGTGAATTCTAGTACAGGTATATTTGAGTTCATCATTTTGCCATTTGTCCAATTTGACCTTTGTTGTGCTTTCTTTTAGATTAACTGGATACTTAAATTTATCTCTTTTGTTCGCTTATTAGCTATTACTCTTGCCAGGTTGGTATTTAGTGGCTGCTATAAGATGTGTCTATATACCTTTAATCACACTCAGCTTTCTAGTGATGGCTTATACTTTACCTTATGATAGCATAGTACCACTTCTCTCTTCTTAGTCATTACACTGTTATCAAGATATATATTCTCTCTCTCTCCCTCTCTCTCTCTCTCTCTCTCTCTCTCTCTCTCTCTCTCTCTCTGTGTGTGTGTGTGTGTGTGTGTGTGTGTGTGTGTGTGTGTGTAGGATCTCCCTGTCTAGGCTGGTTTTGAACTTTTGATCCTCTTGCCTCATCTTCCTGAATGCTGGGATTATAGTTGGGCATGATTATATCTGGCTTTAAGTCTCTATCTATATGGTTTTTTTGTTTTGTTTTGTTTGGTGAGGTGTCTATTCATATCTTTTGCTCTTTTTTAAGTTGGGTAGTTTAAATCAGGTTTACTTCATGTTTGGGTTTAGATTTTTAATCTTGTCTGTAGATAAACAAATAGAATGTTTTCTTTTTTATAATTTTTATATATAATACATTACCTAATGGTTAAAAATAAAATATTAAAAACTGAACCCTAACCCAACTTTTCACTGTGTTTGGATTCAGGTTCAGGTTCAGAAAAAAATTTAAGAATGCTTGAATGGGATTTTAAGAATACTGGAATGAGTTCAGAGTTCAGGTTTGGGTTTGGTTTGAAGCTCTACTACCTACTCATAGGATTTAAACCCAACCTGTACCTAAACCCAAACTCCAACTCTCTAAATTTTAACATCTGGAACATGCACTTGAACCTGAACTCAATTTTTTGTGGGTCTGAAGCCTTGTATGTAAGTCTGATTTTAGGCTGTCTGTGTTGTTAACTTATGATTCTAGTCCTTCATGAGTCTGTACTATCTTGATTACTATAACTCTACAGTAAGTATTAAAATTCCATAGAATAAATCCATAGTATAAAAAATCTGAAGAAATGAGTGAGAATGAATCATACAGAAACAAAGAGAAAATATGAACATAAATGAAATAATATGAAGACTACAATGATCTAAAATATTCCTACTCAGAGTTTCCAGCTTTATACCTCCTTTTCAGGATATTTTTGGCTATTCTAGTTCATTTACTTTTCATATTAATTTAGAATCAGCTTGTTGGTACCTACAAAAAAGCTTGCTAGGTGTTTTTTTTGGGATTGAGATTGTTTGTAGATCCTTTGAGACTTTTCACATAGGCATTTATGTTATCTCCAAATAAGGTTGGTTTTCTTTTTCCTTCTCTGATCTGTATGCTGTGTGTTTCTTTCTTTCTTTCCCTCCCTCCCTCCCTCTCTCATTCCCTCTCCCTCTGTCTCTTTCTCTGTTTCTTTTTTCTTTCTTCTTTCTTTCTCTTTTTCCTTCTTTCTTTCTTTTTTGTCTTATTGCACTAAGGAGACTTTCCAATGCAATGTTGATTAAAATTGATGCTGTAGGACATCCTCTTCTTTCAGATTTTAGTAGGAAAGTAGTCTCTCACTATTGAGTACAATTTTAGCTGTTTTACCTATGTACTGTTTATGAGCTTAGGGAAGTTTTTTCTTTTTCTAGCTTGCTGATATTACTTTTTTTAATCACAAAGGAATATTGAATTTTGTCTAAAGCTTTTAAGTTATCAATTGATATGATCATATCAACAAGTTTTGCTTAGCCTATTAATATAGTGAGTTATACTGATTTTTCCTTACTGTGTTTGTATTTCTGTTATAAACCCACTTGTTTTGGTGTATTATTGTTTTATATGTTGCTAGACTTTATTAAGGGGGCTGGGATTTAGTTCAGTTGGTAGAGTGCAACTCTACAGTCTCTGAGGTCCCGAGTTCCATTCCCAGCGCTGCAAACATGGGAGATGGACTCCCGTGGCAATCCTGAAACTGTTAGCCATTGAAAACCCCATAAGGGTCCCTGTGAGTTGAACAAGACTCGACAGCACACACCACCATCACCACCACCACCGCCACCAAGACTTTATTAGTTGATAATTTTGTTAAGGATTTCTGCTTAGTGAGAAATATTAGTCTGTAGTTTTCTTGTAATGTGTTTATCTGGTTTTGTATCAAGGTAATGCTGGACTTATAGAAATGTTTTAGAACTTGTTTCCCTTTTTGATTTCCATGAGTTTTAATCTTTTTCTTTAAATTTTTTGATTAAATTCACAAATGAGGCCATCTGAGTCAAGAGTGGGTTCCTGCTTTCAGACAGAAATATTTTGAACTATAAATTCAACATAATTTCCATATAGATTATCTGTTTCTTCTTAAGTAAGCTTTGGTAGTTTGGGTCTTCCAAGAAATTTTGTCATTTTATCATTGTTTTCAAATTTATATGCATAAAGTTATAGTAATATAAGAATTGGAAATCAACTGAATTGGTTTCTTATATTAATTTTAACTAACTTGCAATAAAAGAAGCAAATTTCTTTCATCCTCTTTGAAATATACCTAAAAAAGGAATATCTAAAGTATAGTTCTTTCCTCTTTATGGAGGATTTGCTGAGTTTATTTCTTGAGCTTTGAACCTGCTAGTTGACTTGAGGGAAACAATTGTTTTTAAGATACTAAAGTAATTTACTTCCATTTATTTTAGCAACTTACAACTGTCTGAAAGCCATAAAGAATTTTTATAGCTAAGTTTGACTATATTTTTGCAAACTAACTTGGGAGACTGTGTGTCAGGTATGAATATATTTACATGAAATTGCAGGACAGAATTTGCAGCTGTATGAATCAGAATGTATATTAATTATTACTTGTATGTAAATATAAACATTGCTAATTATAATGATATATGTAGATTGAGCCATTCTCCATTTTGTAATGGTACAGCATTGTGAAATGAACTTTACTGACAGGATAATTTCATGAAAGAGTCTCTATTTCCAAAGCCATATTGAGTAGTTTTTATTATCTATGTGCCTTACTTGGTAGTGAAAGAATTGAACCAGAGTTTGTCTGTGTAGTAGATTTGGTCCCAATTCTTTATCCCCTTCCTGTATCTAGTTTTCCATATGACTTTGCAGTTGTGTGTGTGTGTATGTGTATGTGTGTACGTGTGTGTGTGTGTGTGTGTGTGTGTGTGTGTGTGTGTGTGTGTGTGTGTACTTTGGGGATTGAACTCAGGACCTTGAGTACCATTTGACTACCTATGTCCTGTCATTTTTATGATTGCAAACCCTATGTGAATCATCCTAGTCTTCCCCTCCAACTGATAATATCTAATATATTTAATTATTTGTATGACATTATTTTAAGAAATAGAATAGTCTAAATATAGTATAGTAGGGTTCTTTTCATAGCCATGTATAAAGATTACCAGTCATGATAAGAATAAATAATGCCTACGCAAGAAAGGTGCAGAGTTGGGTAGGTTTCATTCTTCTGTAGGGTCTTCTGTAGGGTCCTCATGAGTCAGATCCAACTCAATGGTACCAACTCAATGGCACCTAACAACAGGCAGGAAAGAATAGTGACTCTTTATTGTATTCATGTTTACAGCTTGGAAAATAAGCTCACAAATGTTATAGAACTTGCCCAGCGTCAAGCAATTACTAAGTAGTTCAGCTAAGTTTTGTTTTGTGATTTTGTTGTGATGACTCCAGGTGTGGATTTTCTCCTATTTACCTCCTTGAAATTCATTTTAAAAATTTTAAATCTGAAGTTTTGTGTGTCAATACTAGTGAATTTTCCAAGTTATTATTTATGTATTGTTGTTGCCCCTTTCATTCTTTGTCTTCTGGAAACTCTGAGTAGGAATATTTTAGATCATTGTAGTCTTCATATTATTTCATTTCTGTTCATATTTTCTCTTTGTTTCTGTATGATTCATTTTCACTCATTTCTGCAGATTTTTTATAAACCTTTCTCTCTTCATTTCTTCATTTTTTGCTTAAACATCCTAAGTATATTTTGTGGCAGATAATTCAAAAACATGAAATCTTTGTAAGTCTGTTTATACTATTATTAAATTTTGCTTACAGTACTTTGTTTCCCTGTGTATTTCCTAAATTACTGATCAAGTTGCTTATTTGCTCAGTAATTTTTATCTTTGTGAGTTCTTTGAGGTTTGTGATAAATACAGGTTTTTCCAAAGTAGATTTAAGTTTTTCCTTAGGTTATTTGTGGGTACTGTCATGTGGTGATTTCTATAATCACCATGATTATCTTGTACTACCTAGGCAATATAAATTTTACCTGAAAATATACAAGAAGGCAGTTTCACAGTTACAAATTCTTAAGGTGCTTTGTGCAGGCACTTGAGCTTTCTCATTTCATACCATAACATCTTTAGGAAATAATGGAAATGCAAGAAACATACGCTGCTGAACTGAATCTGCCTTTTTAGTGTGCCAAAGCATATGAACATGTGTTCCATAAGGGAAGGCCTTTTGATGAGACAGCATAAAATCTTGGGCATGGTGATGGAAGAGTGTTAGGTATTAGCATTGAACTTTGATTATTTTCATAAAAGTCCCAGGAAATCTTAAAAATAAAAAGAAATTCAAGATCAGCATACAAATGTCTTTTGGAATGAATAATTGAAAACTAAAATTTAAAAAATGCACCATTTACAATACCTCCTTCTAAATGAAACAGTTAACTATTAAATTCAGTAATACTTATTGATCTCTCTTAAGGATCACTGATTGATTCTTTTAACATTTGTTTTAACCAATTTGTTTTTGAAGGCTCCTCCAGTGAAAATTTCATTTCAGATACTGAATTTTTTTAGTTCAAAATAATCATTTTATTCTATAGTTTCTCTTCTGTGAAAATTTCCTTATCTGTTTACTCATAATGAGCATAGTTTAGGGTAGCTATTTTAAACCTCTATTGGATAACTCCAATATCTGGGTCATTTTGGGGTTGGTTTTCATGCATTGCCTTTATGGGTCACATTTGGTTATAATTTTGTATTATCTCCATATTATGAATGATATAGACAGTTTGCATTCTGTTGTATTCCTCTGAAAAGTTTTGAATTTTATGACACCTGACAACAAGAACAGCAATATTATGCTTAACTTTGTTCTCTGATTTAACGATAGGTAAGATTGTTTCTTAGTTAGCCATTTTGTTCAGCATTGACTGGGACCTGCACTCAGGCAAAAAGCTGTTAGAACAGGAAATTGACCTGGTGTTTTTCTTCAGCTTCTCTCCCATTTCTCCCGTTTGCTATTATTCATCCCCAATGCTTTTAGATAGCTGTTTTTTTCTTTTTTCTTTTTTTTTCTTTTTCTTTCTTTTCTTTTCTTTTCTTTTCTTGTTTTTTTAGACTAGAGCTTTAAGTTGTTGTCTGTGTGAGGACTGGTTCAAAGCAAACTACTTCACCATTGCAGGAAGTTGAACTCTCCATATTTTTCTTGTGATTTGTGTCACAACTATGGTGCTATCTCATCTTTTATGCTTTGTATTGGTAATTACTGATTTTCCTCCTTTCCATCAGTCTTTCAGGGTTATATCAATGTTATTTCTGTTTAAAAAGCCAACTTTTAGCATTCTTAATTTTCTTTCATAGTAATTTTATTAATATTCTTGATTTCTGCTTCTACATTTCTTCTACTTAATTTGGGCTTTATTTGCTCATCATTTTCTAGCATCTTGAATGGAAATTGAGATAACTGTTATTAAGCCTTTCTTTATTTTTACATCTCAAAATGTGAATATCCATCTAACCTCTGTTTTAGCTGCATTCTACATATTCTGTAATATTTGCAGTATCATTCAGTTTGCAATGTCTTTAAATAGTTTTTATTCTTTTGACACATGAGATATTTAGAAATATATTGTTAATGGTGTTTTTTTTTTGTTGTTGTTGTTTTTTTTTTTCAGTACTTGGAGGTTGAACCCAGGGCCTCACCACGTATTTTGCAAGTGCATTATCACTCGGCTGCACTCCCAGCCCACCTTTTATTTTTTATCCTGAGACAAGGTCTCGCTAAAGTATGCAGGCTGCTTCAGGCCTTGAACATGTGATCACCCTGCCTCTGCCTCCCAAGTTTCTTGGATTACAGGTGTATGCCACCATGCCCTGTTTGTTATTGATTTCTTAATTGACTTCATCTTCATGTCTACATAGCACAGTCTTTGTAATTTCAGCCTTTTGAAATTTAATGAGAATTGTATTATAGCCCTATATATGGGGTATCTTGATGAACCTTCATGTGCACTTGAAAAGAATGTATATTTTACAGTTGTTGGGGTATTGTTTTCTAAATTTAATTACTGTTTGGATTAAGTTACTTGATGTCATTTGAAAGCAATGTTACTATACGTGTGTATATACCTTTATTATTATGTATGAAGTATATTTTCTCTTTTACTATTGTGAGATTTTTCTCTATATCTGGTAATACTTCTCTTGAAGTTCAATTTGTTTGATATTAATATGGTCACAGCTCTCTTATGTTTATTGCTTACATGGTGTGTCTTCTTTTGTCCCTTATACTTGTAGCCTATCACATTTATTTCCGTTACATCTCTTGTAGACACCATATAGGTGAGTCTTGTTTTTTTATACAATTTGACAATCTTTGCCTTATAATCATGAGCTCTTAATATATGTATTTAATTATTGACATGGTTAAATTTAGGTCTTCCATTGTGCTATTGGTTTGCTATTCATCTTATTTATATTTGCCTATGAGACTCTTTTTCAGTATATTATTTTGATTTCTCTATTGAAATTTTAGCTCTACTACTTTACATTGCCTGCAGCTGTAGCCCTGTGGCATCCGATCCTGTCAGATCTCGGAAGCTAAGCAGGGTTGGGCCTGGTTAGTACTCGGATGGGAGACCACCTGAGAACACCAGGTGCTCTAGGCTTGGGAGACGGACCTGGCAACCCACTACCAAAAATTAATCTGCCATTGAAAACCCTATGAACAGCAGAGAAGCACTGAAAATAGTGTTTAGTGGGCTGGGATTTAGCTCAGTTGGTAGAGCGCTGCGCTGCAGTCTCTGAGGTCCCGAGTTCAATTCCCAGCACCGCAAAAATGGGAGAAGGGCCTGGCAATCCACTCCCAAGGCAATCCCGAAACAGTCAGCCATTGAAAACCCTAGGAGGGTCGCTATGAGTCGGATACCAACTCGACGGCACCTAACAACAACAACAACAACAACAACAACAACAACAACACTTTACATTGTTAAGTGGCTGCTCAAGAGACTATACTCTTTAAATTATCAGACTTTACTTTGAGTTAATATTGTACTACTTCTTGTTAAAGGAACCTTGCAAAAGTAGAGTAATACTCACTCTTCGCCTTTTGAACCTTAGTTGTTTTTACTTTTTGTAGATGATAAGAAATTTTAGTCTTTGTTAAAGGGACTCAATTTATTAGGAGTCTATGTATATCCTGCTTTAAAGTTTTATAAGTGTGTCCAGATCAACCTTTATTCTGCAGCTAATGTAGCCTCATTACTACTATGTGACCTCTGTAGGATCCTATGTGATTTAAGTAATTCCTGTACTCTGACCAATGGAAATACTACCTATTTTTGACCTTGTATGAACTCTGGCAGTAAGTGAAATTTCTGCTTTCTTAGTGGTTCTTTCACTGGCCTCAGATATTTCACTCTGTAGAGTAGTATTCAGCCAAAGAGTCAGAATGTCCTTCTGCAGATCTCCAGAGCTCTGTGAAGCTCCCTCCTTTGTAATATCCTGCCCTGTATAGGCTAGCGGCCTCAACTTCTCTGAGTGCCAGTCTTTCTCAGCATTAACAGCCAGACAACTAACTGTGTTTACTACTGCCTAAAGTTTCCTTGTAGGCAATAGACTGGGGTAATTATAGGGCTCTCTTAATATTTACCTTTGTTCTGGCAGTATAATCCTTCTCTGTCTTTTGTCCAGCATCTTATAGCAGTTATTTCAGTTATTTTGTTGTTTGTTGCAGAAAGGCAGGTCTTGTTCCAATTCATCCTTTATGGGTAGAATCAGAAGCTCCTGAAAAGACAGTGTCTGTGTTAAAGTCATGGTTATAAGAGGGTCTTTTTGTTTTTATTTGTTAATTTCTTTCATAATTCAGGTTGAAAGGAATTCTAGGTATATTTTGACTTTAGGCCATCTCTGGTCTTAAATTTTATAAATTAACAATAAAAAATAAAGTAGGAAGGAAAAATAGTCCATAAAATTAGGAGTTACACTTTTATTTCCACTACATTTTTATTCATCAGTTGGAATTATCCGATCCATTGTTTTTACTATCAGAATCTTGGAAGATTTATATAAATTACTGAATTTTGGCATGCTGCCTAGTTAAGCCAGTTTTATTCTAAGAACCTCCTGCTAGTACTTGCTTTTCCTTAATCATGTATTTTTATCAGAATACTTAGCTTATTTCGGAAGTAGTTTGGAAATTTTGAAAATATTTTTTAAAAAAACAGAGACAAGTAGTCAGTCAAGTTATAGCACTTACCTCTCTGCCTTTTTAAGCTTATGTAGATTTCAGCAGATAGAGATAGCATTTAATAGCATTCTTAAGTTTCTTTTTTCCCAAGTGTTAGTACCATAGTCTTTGCTGTATCTATGTATATTTGTCTATCTCTTTATACAGTTCTTGAGGAGGCAAGGTCTGCTTTCTAGTCTTTCATTTTCTGTATGATGATACTTTACTTTGATTCAAACCTTTCTGCCCACTTCCTAAATCCCATCTCTCAGTTGAGAACTTAGTGTGCCTCTTTAAGGGAAGCATTGAGTTGATTTACTGATTTTTATCAATGTTATATATGAGTTCAGCATCATCATGGAAAATCAGTCATGAAGAATCCATCATATGGTAATTTCCTTCGTTTCAGATATTGATAAATTTGTCTATATTTTTCCCCTAGGGTTATGTTTGATTCTCAGTTTAAGATGTAGCAAGATGCTTTTTAAAATTGGTTCTGTTTTCCTAGGCTGGCCTGTGAATGCAGATCTGAACTAAATTACATCTAAAAATGTGTACATTTGTAACTGTTGAGGTAATTTTTCTTTCCTTTAGCCAGAATGTTTTTTAAAGGATAAAAAAACCTTTTTAATGCAGCAGTTGTTTAAAGAAGGTAGACTATTCATATTTAATGAGGAACACAAGTATTGAGTTAATGAGCACATGAGCATACTCAAGTTTCATCGTTCAAATTGTTAGATTGGAAATGATTTTCTCATAAAGGAGATTATTTGGGAAACACTTTACATACTTCTCTGAGAGGAGTCTTGGTGCCTGTGGGTTGTTATTATAACAATGCTTGACCTTTTGCAAAGTGTTACAATATATTGATAAAAGATAATGCATATATTCTTCCATGTCAAGAAGTATTGAAGATATTTATAACTTAGAGGTTTTTTTCTTTATTTTTTCTTACTTTCTGTTTCTAAATACTCATGAGTCAAAGGACAAATCCAAAGTGAAGGTGGAAAGTTTTTTTTTCCTTTTTTCCCCCACACCTTCGCCCACCATGCCAACCCCTGCCTGGTGCCACTACAGAAAGTATACTAAACTAAATGAAAGTGAAAATAAAGCAACATATTAAAATTATCTGGATATAAGTATATAGTATGAAAAGGGAAATTTTAGCATTGAAAACCTACATTATAAAAGAAGAAAGGTCTCAGATTAATAGCCTCCAGTTTCACTTTACAACCTAGGAAAAAAAAAAAGAAGCTAAAAGCTTGCAGAAGAAATACAATAAATATCAAGGAGGAAATTATGAAACAGAAAAACCATTGAAACAATCAGTAAAGCCAACCTGGTTCTTTAACAAGATAATAAAATTGTTAAAATTCTAGTCGGCTTTGTTGTTAGGTGCCATAGAGTTGGGTCTGATTCACAGTGACCCTATGTACAACAGAATGGAATACTACCCGACACTGTGCCATGCATACTCTAGTCACATTGATCAGAACAAAAAGAAGAAAGCTTACCAAATCAGGGATGATAGAGGTTTCATCTCTACAGATTATACAGATATCAAAAAAAAAAAAATAGTGAGGGATTATTATAAGCAAACAACTTTACACATACAGATTTTGTAATTAACATAAAAGGGATAAATGTCTTGAAAGACATAAACTATCAAAGCTCATTCTAGAAAAAAAAATACCTAACTTGAATGGCTCTATATCTATTTAAAAAATTGAATTTATACTTAACAAACAACTGAGGGGTAAAGAAACTTCTGGATGGAGGGACATATTACAAGATAAGGAAACAGAAAGCAATAGATCTCTGCTGTTTCCTGTGGCGGCTGTTAGCTACATATGATAAGTTGAATTAATTAGAATTCAATAAAATAAAGGTTCAGTACCTTAGTCATGTTTGCTACATTTTTATGTTGCCAATTATCCACATGTGCCTGGTACTGTGTAGAACAGATGCGGAACATCTACATCATCACAGAAAGTTCTATTTGACAGAGCTGTCATAATGCTTTTAGGAAACTTCAGGAGTTAGCAGTGATGAGATAGAAGTTGCAAAGACAAGTTGTAGGATAATGATCCTACAGGGATAAACTTAAGTTGAAATTGTTGAATGTCTTCAGTGGCAGAAATGTTTGGACTAAGATATCAACTGTGGTGGGCCAGGATTGTTTGGTTTGATTATTGAAAGTAGATAATGGTGAGTTGATCTGATTTGTGTTTTAAAAGAATCTGGCACCAAGATAAAAATAGATGCAAAAGGTGAAGTAAATGTTAAGGAGTTCACTATCTAGTAGATGAGTAGAGTCGGGGAGAGAGAGATGCTAAGGACTGAGCTAAATCAGAAGCAATAAGGATTCAAAGGAAGAGAAATTTGACTGCTAGTTAGAAGTAGACTATATAGAACAATTGTAGGAGCTAACGGAATCTGAATGATTGATTTCTGAATCAGGCATATAGAAATGGGATAGGACATATATGGGGAAAGTAAATTTTACAAAGAGAAATAGTTAAACTTTAATTTTAGCTATATTAACTTTGAGGATATGTACAATTTAATTAATATTGAGTCATAAGAATAAGATTGGCTTTTGAAACTTTGAGTTTGGGTAAGATTTTCCAGAGAGAACATATAAGGTGATAAAAGCCATTAGGTGTAGAAAGATAGGTCCTTAAGAATGAGAAAGAACAAGTAGAAAAAAGGGAAAAGTATTAATAAAGAGTGGTGCCAAAAAAAAGAGTCCAAGGAAGATTGCATTCTAGGAGGTTACTAGTCAACAGAAACCATTTAAGAGAACCGTAAACATATATTGGATTTATTGAACAGGAAGTTATTAGGGAACTTAAGGAGCTGCAGTGTGTTCAACCACAAAACGAGTCTAGACTTTCCAGTTGAGGTGAATTTGTAAAGGGTCATTGGGAGTACCAGAATTGATATGGCATTCAGTCATGTAAGTTATCCTTTTTTGTATGTAAGATAATAATACACTGTGGTGTTTCATTATTAAGATTAAGAGAGGGAGTAAAAGGAAAAATAATTTGTAAGCTCTAAAGTTTTTTAGAAGTTTTCAGAATTATGATTACTTTTATATGAAATCTGTATTTACTTGAGGGTAAGCAAGTGAAAAGAATGATTTTAGGTAAAGACAGAAGACAAAAAGACATATCATGGAAAATGGGAGGGATTCTAGAAGGCCTCCTGGAATCATGTATAGATATGACCTAAGAAGGAAGAGAGGCTGAGCTGAGTGAGGATGAGAAATAGAATACTATTGTTCTGTACTGGTAGTCTAACAGCTTCTTAGACAGATCTAGAATACATTAAACAAGTTTAGAACCTTCCATTCTTTTTTACAGTATAAACAGATTACTGTCCTTAGTTAGGTGTGTTCAAACTAATTACATTAGTTATATTTTAGCCTTCTTGAAAATGCTCGTTATTGGTTCTTATTATATTTCTTAGAGGTAATTTCCTTGGAATGGCTAGTTTTTCAGGTAATATTCATTTCATCTAATTTTCTCCTCTCTCTTTCACCCTTCCCTTTCATCCCCTTGATGATTTTTCTAGAAGTTCGCTCAACTTTGTTTCTTACTGTCCAAAATCTTCAGCTTTGTAGCTTTTGAGTATAGGTCTTCTGACTGTAGGGTTTCCTTGGCATTTTCATGTTCAGTTCATAATGAGGCAAGCTTCTGCTTAACGTGTTCAGTTTCCTGAACATGAAGGGAAGATTATCTGGGAAATGGAAAATATTTACAGTCTAACCAAAAATAATTTTTAATTCTTATTTTAATATCCCTGACTGTCATGCCTTCTTTAGCTTTCAGAGATGTGATTTTTAATAACCAATGACAGCACCAGGCATCCTTGTGTTGTTAATAGGAAAAGGGAATGCCAGTTTCACTCGCTCTTTTTCTTCCCCTCCTTCCATCCTAGTCATCCTTCACTGCAAGGGAGAGTGTATTGACTGGTTGCACAATAATATGAAGACCAAGTCCTGTTCCATATTCCTCTCCTCTACGTATACGGAAATCTTTGCTTCTTTCCCAAGGTTGATTTTATACACGTGTACTGGTCAAAATTGTTTCCTCAAATTGTGACACTTTAAATTTGTTTCTTTCAGTAAGTTTGGAATGAGAAGTAAGATAGAGGATTGTTCTTTGGTTTTGTTTAAAAGAATGAAATCCCATCTAAAAACATTTACTTTATCTGACCATTTTGTACCCACCCAGTGGTAAAAAGTAACTTTAATTCAATTAGTAAAGTGAAAGAGAAGAAATGTATTAGTTTCTTTTGCATTACTGTGACAAAATACCTGACATAACTTGAGGAAGGAAAGATTTATTTTGGCTCATGAGAGGCTTCAGTCCATAGTTACTTGGCACTATTGCTCTTGGGCAGAACATAATGGTGGAGAATGTGCCATGGGGGACTTTCTTCACGTCCTGGTGGACATGAAAGAGCAAGATGGGATGGTGCCAGTGACCTGCCCCCAGTGACCTTCTTCCTCCAGCTAAGTCCCACTTCCTAAAGTTTCCAGAATCTCCCCAAATAGCACCACCAGCTGGAGACGAAGTTGAATATGTGAGTCTATGGGGAACATTTATTTAAACCTAACAAGATTGACAACCTTTAAAAAAAAAAAAAGTACATGTTTTCTCTTTGGTGCTGGTTAAAACTGGTGTCACTCTGCCCAACAACAGTAGAGACCATCCTTTTTTATGGAAGAATTTCAGGTACATTCTCTACCTTTCAGGAGGTTGCACTTTTCCATCTTCTGCGCCTGAGAGTGGGATTTGACTTAGTTACTTCATCCAAAGACTAGAGTATGGAAAGGGAAAAATAATGTTATGGTAGAAAATCTTGGTAAAGACTGTTGTTAGGTGCCGTTGAGTTGGTTCCGACTCATAACAGCCCTACATACAACAGAATGAAACATTCCTAGACACTGTGCCATGCTTGGCACATTGTCAGTGCTTCTCTGCTGTTCATGGGGTTTTCAATGGCAGATTTTTTCAGGAGTGGATTGCCAGGTCCTTCTCCCTAGTCTGTAGCACCTTGTATTCCCAGGCAGTCTCCCATCCAACAACTAATCAGGTCAATCCCCCCTTAGCTTCCCAAATCAGGTGGGATTGGATACTAGAGTGGTATGGATATATTTAAACCAAATCAAAGTTAATATTATTTAGCAGTACCCCTGATGTGATGTGATGAGAGTGAACTTTCACATCTGTTTCTTTCTAAAAATCCATAATTCTTTTCTTACTGTGAGAAAAATATCAAATAAACTCAAATGGAGAGATGTTTTAAAAAAATACCTGGTCAGTACTCCTAAAAATGATTAAAGTCTTGAAAAACAAGGAAACTGGAAACCTGTTACAGACTTGAGGAGAATAGGGAAACATGATGACTAAATGCAATACAGTACCCTAGATTGGATTCTGGAGCAGTAAAAGGACATTAATGAAAAATTAGTGTAATCGATCTGATTAAAGTATGACATTTAGTTAATAGCAATATAACAATGTGATTTCTTAGGTATGATAGATATACTATGGTAATGTAAGATATTAACGATAAAGAAGTCTAAATAAGGTGCTTATGACAACTGTATTACCTTTGCAACTTCTCTGTAAATCTAAAATTATTCTAAAATAAAAATCTTATTAAAATAAATTTATTAATCATAGCACTGTGGCAACACTTGCTTGGAGAATATGCCTGCTGTGAGCAGAGACAATTTGGTAATAAAATTTTTTCTTCAGTATGATTATTTTCCCTGTGTTTTAAGAGAGGGAAAAGAGAGCAGTGGTTCTAAGCAGAAGTGCCATTATAAGAACAAATAATGCACTTCAACACAAAAATAATACACATAGTTTAGTTGAAGCCCAGAATTTCTGTTGCTGAAAAGTGTTCATCTAAATTGGAATTATGTAAACTGTGCTAACATTTAGTTCCAACTCTAATAGTGATGTAGGAAGTTTCTGTCTCTGTTATATCAATATTGTTTCCTGTTTTAGGACCACAGGCAGGAGTGTGTATGAGTGTGTATGTGTTATGCTAATTATTACTGTTTATGGTGCTTTCATAGGGAGGACATAAAAGTCTTGACTTTTTAGGAGAAAAAACAAACACAATGGTGTAGTGACTGAAAGTGTGGATTTGGTGTCATTGCTGGGATTTGCATCCTTGTTCCACAGCTTATGTGTGATCCTGAGCAATTTATGTAACTCATTGTATCTGTTTCCTCATCTGTAAAATGAAATATTAATTATCTCCTAGGGGTTTTGTTACACAACACTGTCTGACATGAAATAAGTGATCAGTAAGTATACCTGTTGTTCTTTTTGCTGTTTGTAATTATCTGGAGTCTCACAAAGATGGAACGTTGTTGCTGTTGTGTCATGCATTTGTTTCGATACTTTTAAAATATTTCTTTTTTGTTTGTTTACTTAGTTTCTCGAAAATTTTCTCTTTGGCTTTGATTTTCAACAATTTGACTTGTGTGTGTGTGTGCAAGTGTGTGCGTGTGTGTCCGTTTCTTGAGCATCTTTGGTTGTGGTTTGTTGTTATTCATTAATTTTGCAAAGTGCCTGGTCATTCTCTTCCTTCCATCCTTGACTCTCCTGTTTCCTTCTGGGATTCAAATTATACATTTGATATAGTCTCATAGATCTGGAATACTCTGTTCTTTTTATTTTCTATGTGTTTCTTTTTGTTTAAATTCTTTGAGTCTTTTCTGTACACTGTCTAGTATGCTGGAAAGTCCATCAAAGGAATTATTTATTTTTTATATTGTTTTTTTTTTTTAATTTCAGGCATTTCCATTTGATTCTTCTTAATATAGTTTCCTCTGCTGAAATTTCCCGTCTGTTCATGCATATCTCAATCTTTTACACTAAGTAAGTCCTTTTTAAATATTATTTTAAAGTTCCTGCCTGCTAATTTCAATATCTCACTCATCTCTGAATCCAATTTTATTGACTACTTTATCTCTCAAATATTATAGGATTTCCTCTCCACCAGCTCTGCTCTGCTCTGCTCTTTTTCCTTTTCCTTTTTCTTTTCTTCTTCTCCTTCTCCTCCTCCGCCTTCTTTTCATTTTTTTCTCTGTATTCAATACCTGAAAATGTGTGTTAAAGAATAGAAAGTCAGGTGCAGTGGTGTACACCTGTAATCCCAGTAGCTTGGGAGGCAGAGGCAGGAGAATCACAAGTTCAAGGCCAGAAGTATCCTGCGTGACTCAGGGAGACTGTCTCAAGATAAAAAATAAAAAAAGGGTTGGAGATACAGTATAGTGGTAGAACACTTACAAAAAGTATGCATTAGGCCCTGGGTTTACCCCCCTCCGGTTTACCCACCTCCCACCCTAGTACCAGAAAGAAAAAGAAAAAGAAAGAAAATACACCCAGTAAAGACTGAGATAAATCATATTTATGCTCAGTAATGAACACCTTGTCTTCTATCAGGTAGGCCTTTACTGTGTGGGTTGAGTTTTTCTAGTCAATAGTTGAAATGAGTCTGGGTCTTATTGTTATTTGTTGTTTACATCCCCTTACCAGACTTTAACTTCATTTTAGTGATAGGTGTGTGTGCTTACTGTGGGTCCTGGAGTACTGACAGATTTTGCCTAGTGTTTTTAGTCCCTGGTTGTAAGTGGGTGTTACGGATTAAATGTCTTTGTACCATTAAAATCCATATTTTAAAATCCTAACCTCCATGTGGTGTTAGGAGGTGAGGCTTTGGGGAGGTAATTAGATCTTGAATGGGATTTGTACCTTTATAAATGAGACCCCAAAGAGCTCTGTAGCTCTTTCTCTTGCTATGTAAAGATACAGGAAGAAGTAGACAGTCTGAAACCTGAGAAGGGCCCTCACCAAAACTGGACCATGTGAGCACTCTGATCTCAGACTTCCAACTGCCAGAATTGTAAGAAGTACAATTTTTGTTGTTTATTAGCTTCTTTGGGGCTGGAGCTTAGCTCATTTGGCAGATTGCTGCTCTGGACTCTCTGAGGCCCTAGGTTTTATCCCCAACACTGCAAAAATGGGAGAAGAACATGGCAGCACACTCCTGAAGCAATCCCAAAAAAACCATCCATTGAAAACCCCATGAATAGCAAAGAAACACTGACCTAGTGCTAGGCATGGCACAGTGTTGGGGAGTATTTCATCCTGTTGTACATAGGGTTGCTATGAGTCAGACCTGACTCGATGGCAACAACAATATTAGCTTCTTAGTCTTTAGTGCTTTATTGTAGCAGTCTGAACTAAGACACTTGGGTAGGAATATACCTGATCTTGTCCTACCAGCTTGCAGTTTTTGCTTTCTATGAGAGAAGAGTCCACAAAGTGGGCGGTGTTATGTACATATGCATAACTGATGAAGAGTCTCTCAGGTGTCTTGCTGTACTTTCCTTATTCCTTAGAAGTCACTGATAAAGAGCTATGAAAAAGACCTAGTGAGTGAATGTATATTCCTCTTGTGTCATATGCTCCCAGGAATGGCTTAACTGTCACACTAGCTCACACTCAGTCTTAAGAGTTTTTTTTAAATTCAGGTATTTTCTTCTTATCTACATTTTATGGCCACCTCTTTCTCAGTTTTCTTTGTCCTGTCTCTCCATAGAGAGGCTTTTCACTCTTTGGTGTTTAGTCCATCTGATTGCCTTGTAACCTCAACTTTTTGATGGGCCCCAAAGGTTATATTTTGAAGATTGTCTGGCTCTTTCTCATTTTTAGTGTGGATGGAACATTCTCTTGAGACTTTCTACATTTTAAACAGGGTGGACCTTCCTTCTAACAATGGTAGATCTTTTATAGATGAGTCAGGTAATACTAAGAGAAATATGTCACATTTAAAAAAACTACTTTTTCTAATTTTGAATCTAGTAATTATAGGTAGATAGTTTTAAAAATACTAGTAGCAGTACATGAATGAATATGAGCATGTCCTTTTTTTTTTTTTTTTTTTTGATGGTACAGGGGTACAGGGGGTTGAACCCAGGACCTTGTGCTTGCATGCTTTGCAAGTGCTATACCACTAAGCTGCACCCTCAGCCCAATTTTTTTTTTTTTTTTTTTTAGGCAAGGTCTCACTAAATTGCACAGACTGCCTCTGGTTTCGAACTTGAGACCCTTCTGCCTCCACCTCCTGGGTCACTGGGATTACAGGCATGCACCACCATGCTCAGCTGGACATATTCTTTAGTAGGCATTTTGAGTACTGCAAAGAGTTGTTATAAAGCATGCCATTGTAATGAAGTTAGCCATGCATCATTATGCTTTGATTCTATCGTGTTTAGAAGAATGGGCTTCGTACTATGTTCTGTATCTAGTTATAGGATCCACTTTATAATTGTGTCATAGGATCCACTTTATAATCATTGTTCTACCCTTTGACTAAGTCAGATCCAAGCAATGGCCACTCATTTTTGCCTTAATTCTTCTTCTGTTTAAGATAAATAAAGAGAATGACATTGAAACTGAATCTGCATGTTGTGGTTTGGTGTCAGTACTAATATAATTCCATTGTGATAAACAGTAAATGTATCAAGGACTGGAGGTGTAGCCCCATGGTAGAGCCTTTGCCTTACATATATGAAACCCTGGGTCCATCCACAACACCACAAAAATGAATAAATAAGCAAATAGTCAATTTTTTCTTTTTTTTCTTTTTTCTTTTCCTGCCTACTCTGTTTGTGTTCATGCCATTCAGCATGTTCCTCTGTTAGTTATACATATTCCAAAATTAGGGCAGTCACTAGAACTGTCACCATGGATGGCTCTTGCTTTTATCCACCATCACTCCAATGAAGAACAAACAAACAGACAACTGCCCCAAATAATAAATAAATCAATTGGCTAGAGAGTGTGTGTGTGTGTGTGTGTGTGTGTGTGTGTGTGTGTGTGTACTGGAAATTGATGCTAGAGCTTGTGCATGCTAGGCAAGTGCTCTATCCCTGAGCTACAACCCAGCCCTAGGATTTGGATTTATAAAGATAATCCTAGACATCCTGACCTTTTTCTTAGTAGGAGGACATCTAGTTCTAGTTGTCCTCACTCTTGAAGTAGTTATCACTGTCACATATTTGAAGACATTTTTCCTGTGGCTTCTACATATGTAAAATGTTAATTTACTCTGCACCTTCTATTTTAGACCAGAAATAAAATGGTCAGTAATGTAAAAGTGTACAATGTTTTTCCTGTTTTTTTTTTGCTTTATGGAATATATGTCGAGATGTAAACTTTTGAAAATTACAAAGCTTAGTTATCTCATTTTTAAGATTTTAGTTTTATTTGGTTTAACACTTAACAGTTTATATGTGCTTTTTGATATTCTCTACAAGAATGTTTTTGCTTATGGAATCCCACCTTCCATATTATGTTTCACATGAAGTGTGATGTATAATGTAATAAAATCAGTTATAAATAAGATTTAAACCATATGCACTAAAACATAATGGCCTCTCCCCCTTCTTTCTGTTGGTTTGGAACATACAGGGAAAAAATGTATAATATGAACAAAACTGAGGTACTTTGTATTGTATGCTGTTCATTTTGCCTGTAGCATTAGTTGTTTGGTGCCATTGAGTCAAGTCTGACTCATAGTGACCGTATGTACAACAATACGAAATACTCCCCAACTCTGTGCAAGGCTCATGATCTTTTTTATGTTTAAGCCCATTGTTGCAAACTCTGTGTCAATCCATCTAGTTGAGGGTCTTCCTTTTTTTTTATTGACCTGCCACTCTCCAAAACATGATGGCCTTCTCCAGGGATTGGTCCCTCCTGACTACATGTCCAAAATACGTAAGTCATAGTCTAGCCATCCTTGCTTCTGAGGACAGTCTGGTTGCACGTCAAGGACAGATCTGTTGGTTCTTTTTGCAGTCCATGATATATTCAGTATTTATAGAAAATAAAAATTTATGATATTGAATTAGTTTCAAATGCTACTTTTTCATCAGTATTTAAAAATAATGAAGGTATATTTACTCATCTTTGGATTTTCAGTGCCCTGGTATATGTATTTTGCATCTGCATTAGGTGTCTTTCGTGATTTTGTCATAGGTCTTTCTACCTTCAGAACAACAATAGGCTTCAATACTAGAGTAACAGGAACACAATCAGAAATAGAGGGTGAAGAATAAGTAAGAAAAACAAAGGATTTCTTTAGTTTGGCCAATTTTGTTATTTTCTAGAGTGTGAGAAAAGGATAAATTGAGTCTCCTTTTTTTCAGCCTTTGTGAGAATTCCTTACTCTCTGTATTTTAATCATTGGGGTTTAATGTAGCTTTTGATTAGAGACAGGCGCCATGATCTTTCTCTGCCACTGATACTTAAGTTTCTGCTTATAAATAAGAGATCATTATATAGAAACATACTAATAATTCCAAAAGTTTCCATTGCTTAGTTATGTAGGAAGTCTCCCAGACTCTCAAATATTCAAAATCTATTTACCTGATAACTGATTGTTGTTTTCTAGAGTATATTCCTCACTGCTTTGTTTACATCTGATTTAAATGACTCAGACCAATGGAGTTATTTTCACTTCCTGAGAGGAATCATTCCTTAACTTACTCAGCTGTTTACATATTGGGAAACAGTTTTGTTTTCATAGTATTTGGTAAAAATAATCATAAAAACACAGACTGCAAGGAAGTTTGTAATTAGGAGCTACAAATACAAAGAATGGCAAGAATAAGCAGAGAAAGATACTTAGGTAAGGTTTTCAGATGCTTATGTTTTTAAAATGATTTTTGAAAGTTGCTGGCTTAACTGTGGCTTTGACATTAAGAGTTACTCTGAGAAAGGACTTTCCTTTTGCCTAAATGTCTTGTTAATTTTGTAACCTTAATCTCACTCTAGTTATATTTGCCTTTAACTTACATATGTGGGGCTAATGGACATTGACTCAGTTTCTAGGGAAAGCAGACAACAGATTAAGAATCCTTTTCTATAAATTTCCCACATAGACCTCATCTACCTCTTCCTTTTTTTTCTTTTACTATACATTGTATTTGAGTCTCCTAATTGAAAATTTCTTAAACTCTATGTTTTGAGGTTAAAATCTTTATAAGAGTAATTTTTACATTTTGAAGGATAATTGTTCCTTAATAAATCAATGGAAATTTAAAGGTAACAAAGACAAAGCTTGGGAAAAGGAAAAGCCTATGTTGTGGCAATATAATAAAATAATGTCTGAACTAAATATGTGCTTCTGTCTAAGTATTAGTCCAAGGTTCTCAAAAAATAGCTAATCACACTTAAAACCCATCAGTGATCTTAGAGATGATTTTCTTTTTGGAGGCCAAGTAATTTTCAAGCATCATTTCTTCAGTCTATTTCTCTTGGAAACCCTGGAAAGTTGCCACCATAACCTTTTTTAGTTCTCAGGCCCGAGGGGGGATTGACAAATTACCTGTAATTACTTTTGCGCTACAATAGCAACATTGAGTAGTTACAGGAAAACTTTGTTATTGTTGTTGTTAGGTGCCATAGAATTGGGTCAAGCACACAGTGACCCTATGTACAACAGAATGAAAGAGGTACTGTATCTGACAGTGATTCCCTGCTATCCATAGAGTTTTCAATGGCTGACTGTTTTCAGGAGTGGGCTGCTGGGTCTTTCTCCCATTTTTGCGGTGCTAGGGATTGAACTCAGTGTCTCAGAGCAAGCTCTCTACCAATAGAGTTAAACTCCAGCCCTATGGGAAAATTTATGGCCTCCTCAATCTAAAATACTTACCTGGCCCATAATAGAAGTTTGCCAGTGTGTGAGTAGAAATCATCTGCCCCAAATGAGATCTCTACATCCTCTTCTTTTTTTCCCTTCTTCTTTACCTAGACCTAAAATCACTTAGGGGCTTGGATTTAGCTCAGTTGGTAGAGCACTGCTCTGCAGTCTCTGAGGTCCCAAGTTCGATTCTCACCACCACAAAAATGAGAGAAGGATATGGCAACACCCACTCCCAAAGCAATCCCCAAACAATCAGCCATTGAAAACCCTATAAGGGTCACTATGAGTTGGATACCACTCAAGGGCACCTAACAGCAACAACAAAATCACTTAATAAAAACCTCCAATTTAGCCTTCTTTTGGAAACCTGTTAGCTTATCTCTGACAAGGGCATCGTATTAGTTACTTTCTCATGACTGTGACCAAAATGCCTGGGGGAACAACTTAACAGGAGGAGGAATTTATTTGGGCTCATGGTTTCAGAGGATTCAGTCCATAGTTATTTGGCCTCATGTATTTGGAGAGGACATCATGGTGGCGAGAATTTATGCTGTCAGAAATTCACTTCTTACCTGATAGGAAACAGAAAGTAAGAGCAGAAGAGGCCAGACAAAATACTCTCAATAGCTCACCCTCAGTGACCTACTTCCTTTGGCTGGCCTGACCTCCAAAATTTTCCAGAAACTCCCAAAATACCACAGCCAGCTGAGGACCAAGCATTCAAAACATAAACTCGTGGGGGACATTTCATAATCGAAACATAACAGGCAGTTTCCCCTTTCTTGTTAGAATCTTCCCAAATTATCTGTCTTTCCCATTCTCAATACCATATGGCCATTAATTCCTTATGCTGTCCAGGAACCATTTAGTTGTTTATTGGGGATTTGATTTTGGTTTGGTTTGCTTTGATATTAGTCTTTGTTTCATTGTTTTTGTTGTTATTGTTCTGTATGTTTATGGGAAGGCTTATTCTTTATTAGGATTCCTCACTATGAATGAAGTATAGATTTATAAAGAACAAACCAAGAGGGAGAGGGAAGTGTGCATTTTTCAGCACTTTTCAGCTTCTTGTCCTAATGAAGCAGCCAGGCTAGTCTGTGTCAAGTATATGCTGAATATGTGCTTAATAGGAGATGACAAGAGATAGCTTTAGACAATAGGTGTCATTTTATCAAAAAAATTCCTGAGTTCTTGATATTCTAAATTTTGTGGCAATATGAATGTGTTAATAAGAGATAAAATGGGTTTCAGTAAAGCTGTGTGATAAATAGTTCTATCATAATGAATCTTATAAATATACCATGAAACCTTTTTTCCCCTGTGGGTTTTAGTTTATTACAACCAGAACACTCAATTTGGTGCATTTATTTATAATTGGGGAAGAAAGTGTTAGCTCTAGGTTTTTAAAATGTTTATGTAATTAATAAAGTATGTCCTCAGCATGTGACAAAAATGTGAATTGCTGGGAGTTTTTGTTTTGTTTAACTTTTAATTCACAATAATTTTAGATATATATTTGGTGGACATAGTATGATGTTTTCATATGTTTACTTTGTGGAATGATTAAAGCTAATTAATAACTCCATTATCTTACATACTTACTATATTTTTGTGGTAAAAACATTTGAAATCTACTCTTAGCAATTTTGAAATACACAGTGCATTGTTATTTATTATAGTCATCATTCTATGCAATAGATCTCTAAGGTTATTCCTCCTAACTGAAATTTTATGCTCTTTAATCAACATTTTCCTTTCTCCATCCTTACCCCCTCTCTATTTCTGTGAGTTTACTGCAGCAATCGTTTTTCTTATTTCATGTAGTATAATATCCTCTTGGTCCATCCAAGTTGTTGCAAATACAGAAATTTCTTCTTTTTAAAGCTGAATAGTATTCTGTTGTATGATTGTATACTCTGTTTTCTTTATTTTTTTTAATCTGATGATAGGCAACTAGGTTCATGTCTTAGCTATTGTGAATAATGCTATATTGAGCATGAAAGTGCAAATATCTCTTTCTTTGCCATACCAATTTCAATTACTTTGGATATCTACCCAGAAATGGATTTGCCAGATCACATGGTAATCCTATTTTTAGTTCTTTGAATAACTTTCATACTCTTTTCCAAAATGACTGTATTAACAATTTATATTCCCACCAATGATGCACAAAAGTCCCTTTTCTGCACATCTTCATCACTCATTAACACTTGTAATCCTTCCTCCCTCCCTCCCTCCCTCCCTTCCTTACTCTCTCTTTCTCTCTCTTTTCCTTTCTATTTTTATTTTCCTTCACTTTCCTTTCCTTTCTTTTACTTTACTTTTTCTTTTCTTTTCTTTTTTCTTCAGACAGGTTCTCACTGTGTAGTCCAGTCTGGCCTACAGTTTAGTATGTAACTCAGACTTACCGCACTGGTGATCCTTCTGTCTCATTATAGGCAAATACAACCATGCCTGGAAACACTTTTGTTTTTTGATAGTATCCTTTCTCATAGATGTGAGGTGATATCTCATTGTTGTTTTAATTAGTATTCCTTTGATGCCTACTGATGATGAACATTTTTCCCTTTATCTCTTGGCCATGTGTATGTCTTCTTCAGAGAAATGTCTGTTTAGGTCCTTTCCCCACTTTTTAAATTGGATTTTCTGTTTTCTTGCTTTTAAGTTTGAGTTCCTTATATATGTTGGGCATTATCTTATCAGATATATGTTTTGAAAATATACCATGTCTAGAATAGAAGTGAGTTGTTTCTTCACTCTGTTTCCTTTACTGTGCAGAAAGCTTTTAGTTTGATGCAGTTTCATTTGTTTATTTTTGCTTTTGCTGCCGGTGCTTTTGGAGGTATATTTAAGAAATCTTTGCTCAAACCCATGTAGCAGAACATTCCCCCAATATTTTTGTCTGGTAGGTTCATAGTTTCAGGTCTTACATTTAAGTTTTTAATCCATTTTGAGTTAACTTTGCATATGGAGTGAAATAAGAGTTTAGTTTCACTCTTGTGCATATGGATATCCAGTTTTCACAGTGTCACTTATTGAGGAGATAATCCTTTCTCCATTGTACATTCTTACCCACTTTTGTCAAACATCAATAAACTGTAGATACATGAGTATGTTTTTAGGTTCTCCATCCTATTTCATTGGTCAGTGTGTCTGTTTTAATGTCAGTACCATGTTGTTGCGGTTAGAGTAGCTTTGTAATGGATTTTGAAATCAGATGGAGTGATGCTTTCAGTTTTATTCCTTTATACACAATATTCTTTTGCTATTCGGGCTCTTTTGTGATTCCATACAAATTTTAGAGGTTTTTTTCTATTTCTATGAATAATGACATCTGAATCTTGAGATAGCACTGACTATATAAATTGTTTTGGTTAGTAAAGACATTTTAATACTATTGGTTCTCCTAATGCATGAACATAGGATGCCTTTGCATTTACTAGTGGCATCAACAGTTTCTTTCATTGTGTATGTGTGTGGGGTGGGTGGGTGCTGGGCATTAAACCCCAAGACCTAATAGTTTACTCTTAGTGTAAAGAAATGCTACTGATTTTTATGTGTTGATTTTATATCCTGCAACTTTGCTGAAGTTGTTTCTTAGTTCTAACATCTTTTTTGTACGTATGTGAAGCCTTTAGGATTATCTATATATAAGACAATGCCATCAACAGAGACAGTTTCACTTCTTCCTTTTCTACTTGGATGGCTTTTCTTTTTCTTTTCTAACTGCTCTGGCTAGAATTTCTAGTTATATTGAATAGAAATGATAAGAGTGAGCATTCTTGTTTCTTAAGAGGAAAGCTTTCAACTTTTCACTGTTGAGTGTGATGTTTAGCTATGGATTTTTTATATATCACCTCTATGGTGTTGAAGTACGTTCCTTTTTTGCCCTTTTGAGAGTTTGTAAGGATGTTGAATACTTTCAAGTGCTTTTCCTATATTTATTTAAATGGTCACTAGGGTCTTTATTGGGCTGGGGTTTAGCTCGGTTGATAGAGTGCTGCCCTGTGTGCTCTGAGGCCCTGGGTTCTATCCCCAGCACCGCAAAAATGGGAAAAGGGCCTGGCAGACTACTCCAGAAACTATCAGCCATCGAAAACTCTATAAATAGCAAAGAAGCACTGACATACTGCCAGACATGGCACAGTGTTGAGGAGTGTTTGGTTCTATTGTACATAGGGTAGCTATGAGTCAGACCCAACTCAAGGGCACCTAGAAACAACAAGGGTGTTTATTGCATAAGTGTCTACTGTTTTGCCTGTATGTGAATAAAAATATCTGTTTTATATTTGACGTATGCTAATGTAAGAAGGGTTGGGATTTAGCTCAGTTGATAGAGTGCTGCGCTGTAGTCTCTGAGGTCCCGAGTTCAATTCCTAGCACTGCAAAAATGGGAGAAGGACCTGGCAATCCACTCCCAAGGCAATCCTGAAACAGCCAGCCATTGAAGACCGTATGAGGGTCGCTATGAGTCAGATACCAACTTGACGGCACCTAACAACAACAACTACAACAATGTAAGAAACTCTGCCTTTTAGGAATTAGTATTTAGCCACATATAATTTGTTTTGTTCCAGATAACTTTGCTCTTTTTTATTAGTAACTTTTTAAGTTAGTGTACAACTTAATGGGTTCCATTATGACGTTTCCATACGTGCATATCATTGTACATTGCTCCTGGTCACCTTCCCCTTTACCATCTAATGACACTTCTCCCCACAGCTGATCCACTTCCTCCCTACCAATGATCTCTCTTCTGCTTGCATGTCTTGTTTGTGTGTGTGTGTGTGTGTGTGATATATTTTAAATCCACCTTTTGCCTTTGAGAGCAAAATATGTATTTCTCTTCCTTTCCTCCCATTACCCTTTCTTATTGCTCCTTCCCTCCTCTCTTTAGTTCCCTTTCTCTCCCTACCTATTCCTCCTTCTACTTTTATGATATATTAAAATATTGAATATATATTGAAATCTAGCATCCACATATGAGAGAAAACATACTGTCTGTCCTTCTGGGTCTGGCTTATCTCACTTAAAATGATGATCTCTAGTTCCATTCATTTTCCTGCAAATACCATAATTTTGTCCTTCTTTATGGCTAAATAAAATTCCATGGTATATATGCATCACATTTTCTTTATCCATTTATCTCTTGATGACACCTAGGTTGATTCCATATCATTGCTATTGTAAATAGTGCTGCAATAAACATAGATGAGCAGGTATCTCTATGGCATGTTGACTTACATCCGTTCAGATATACCAGACGTCTTTTCAAAGAGAAATATATGTATATTTTGATTCACTGTAATTCAAATGGATTGTGTTCCAAAATGATTAGAAAGACTAGTAAAATAACAGCAAAAATTTTAAAGTAAGATTTCTACTTTATTCTTCATACACAAAAATCATGCCTTTGGTGACAGAAAAGCTGTTTTTTTTAACTCTTTAGAAATGCAAGGTGGGGAGAAATGGAATTTGGAACTTGGTTATAGTAGTTTAGATGACAGTTTCTCACAGTCCACCTGAAGCTGCCGTGTGCACATTAGTCACCTATCAAGGTGGCTTCATAAAATGCAGACTATAACCTGTATCTGAGTGGGGCCCAGATTTTGAGCTCCCACGTGATACCCATCCACATGTCCATGGACCACACTTTCAAACATCCTGCCCGACAGTAAGTTTTTCTCTATTTACAACAGATTGATAATATGAAAAGGTTAAACCCAGTGTAGACAAACTACTAATGTTGAAGTATATCTTGATAAGCAAAGTATAAAGTTGAGAAAGCTCGTTGTAATTGTGAAGCATTAGGTGTGAACAAGAATATTAACTGAGTGAAGTATTATGATTTCTTAAAGGTTTGATCCTGATTTCCTTTATGTCTTAATGAGTTACTGGTATTTTTGCAGACAAGTGAAAAGTATGAGAAATTGTATTCAGCTGTTTGGACTGTTTGTATTTTTTCTTGAATGCTATTACTTTCATTAATGGTTTGCTTTTTTTTAAGGAATTTTTTCTCTAGAGTTTTTGAATGACATGAACACAAAGCACAGGAATCATCCTGTGCTTCCAGTCAGTTGAAACTTTACTCACCTCAGACTTCTGGAAAGTTTATAGCAAGGATACAAAGTGTTGGTATGATTAAGTTCTTGCATGGGAAAAGTGACAGATTATATGTACTTTAATATATGTTAAAATCTATTTTACACACACATATAAATTAATGTTTTTCTCCTAAGTTCTTATAAAGGTCTATAACTGAGGAGAGAGCCTTTATAAAGAGAAATAATAGAAAAATTCAATAATTCTTTCACTGAAATAGACACATAAAACTATTTTTAAGTCAGCTGTGGTTGTACATACCTATAATCCCAGTACTTCAGAGGCTGAGGCAGGAGGATCAGGAGTTTGAGGCCAGCCTAGGCTACATAGTAAAACACTGTTTCAAAAAATTTTTTACAAAATTTGAATATCTTTTCATGATTACGCTTGCCCTGTACAGCAATGTGGTAGAAGCACTTAAATTTTATGATTTATTATACAGTCAGTTTTGCTATAAGAGAACATATATATTCCTAAAAGTTACCACACCATGCCAAAGGAACACACAAGGCATATGGGAAAAATGGGTTTAGGGCCATAACACTCAAAAAATTTGTCAGTAAAACATATTTTAAAAAAATGAACCTAATAAAAATGGGGACATAGTGTTGCACATATTAAATGTTTAAGAAATACCTAATAAATATATTACTTTACCTTGTGAAAGTAAGTATTGAAAGGTTTGCAACTTGTGAGTTATTGTAAAATGATAGAGGGAGGATTGCTGAAATTGGATGGAAAGTTATGACACCAGATATCAGTGGCAATAGGTACTGTTTTGTGTATTCCTAGTGGGCTTGCATCAGCTGGGTGTAGTTTTCCAGCTGCACCTAGTGTCTGTCACAGTGATACTTGCATTGTTCTCACATTGTTTCCAAATATATCAAGTGCACGAAGACAAATTTGTATTTTCTAAACAAGTATTATAGCAGAACTGACCATATATGAAATTTCATGCTTTGAGAAACTTTTTATTTTATTGTAATTCAGCTCTGTGGGCACCAGGGGGAGTAGTAGGTTTACAATTTGCAGCAACACTGACCAGTGCTTTTCATAGTTTTGCAGCTGCACATATGGTAAATTATTATCATTTTATGGTTACAGTTATAAGCAATTTGGTAGAAAACGACAGTTAAATTATGCAGTGTTGCTTTTATTTGTTTTAATTTTGTAATCTAAATATATATTTTTAAATGAGACAACAAAACCCAGAATAATTTTTAGTAGGAGTAACCCTTCCTGTCACTTAGTACTCCACCCCCAGTAGATCTTGCATGTCACTTTTATTAGTTGATCTCTTATGAATTATAGAAATTGAACTGAATAGCAGTGAGATTGTCTGTATTCTGGTGAATGCGTTAGCTATAGTATCATGACTGCTACTACTTAATGAAAAGGAGATTTAACAGGCAATTGAATTGACACATACATAAATTTAAAGCTTCTCTGCAAATTCCTGGAGACAAACCATTCCAAAATTTTATTCTAGGAAGCATCTCTACAAATGATGTCAAAGTAAATTTACTTCCCTGATCCTATCAGGATTTGTTACAGTTCTACATGGACTGTCCCTGAGTACAGGCATCAGAACCTGTGGACTTCTTTACATAAAACCCTTGATTTGAATTGAAGGCATTACTAATGTGCCAGGGCAAAGAGGTGCAGAGTACTGTGGCTTGTAATTTCAAAGGGAGTATTAGATAATTAATACCTGTCCCTTGTTATAAAGGTCACTGTAAACCACTTTTGCATATATACCTACTATGAAAATATATTTGCTTTGTCAAAACTAAACTTTTGTTTGCATTTCTTAGATGTTTCCTTGCCGCTGGTATTTCAGGTACCAGCAGGGCCAACCATGGTAGACAGGTTTCAACTGAGCTTCCAGACTACGATGGAGAAGGTGAAGGACCTGGCCATAGCACCTGGCTAGAAATTTTATTTTGATAGATAACATCACCCTTAATTTTATTTAGTGTGATTTTTCTTTTACTGTATATAGGTCATCTTAACTTGACTCATGTGTCTTATACTGAATACCATTTTGGATTCACTTCAAAGGGTAATCAAGTAAGGAACTAATCATGAGATATTTATTTTCTACTACAGTAAATTTCATATTTCCTTCAAATTTAAGTGGTGTGTATTAGCACTTTCTTTATAAGGAGTGACATCATTCAACAATATTATGTTGCTCTGAGCGGTTATATGTTAAAACTTTTTTGAGCATTAGCTTTTATTTAAATGTAAAAATCCGACATTTTCATTTGAAAATACTGATAAGGAATAGACATATTGAAGGTTTATCAGATATCTTACCTGCATTTTATAAATTGAATGTTGACAAACAGATGTGCATACTCTACTGAATAATAATCATATTTGTAATGTGGGGACACTGTAGAACCTTGTATCATACTGTTTCTTGAATTGTTATTGTTAGGTGCTATTGAGTGGGGTCCAACTTATAGCAACCCTCATGGGGTTTTCAATGGCTGATTATTTGGGGATTGCTGCTGGAATGGATTGCCATATCCTTCTTCCATTGTTGCGGTGCTGGGGTTGGAACCTTGGTCTTCAGAGAGTGCAGAGCAGCACTATACCAACTGAGCTAATGCCCAGCCCTTTTGAAGTGTTAAGAAATAAAAATTTGAGGATCACCAACACATATATTGAATATAAAGTTGTGGTAGAACAAAAGGTCATGGGGAGGTACTCAAAACTAAGTAAGTTCTACATTACATGAAAGAATGTCTGCATTCGATAGTGAGTAAATGAAAGGACCCTCAGGGGATCTGTGAACTTGTCATGCTGTGGGGGCCTGCATGTTACTGTGATGCTGAAAGCTATACCACCAGTATTTCAGATACCAGCAGATACCCATGGTAGACAGGTTTCAACTGAGCTTACAGACTAAGAGCAAGGAGAGGACCTGGCAACCTATTTCTGAAATGATTGTCTTGGAAACCCTATGTATAGCAGAGAAATGTTGTCAAATGTAGTGCTCCCTAGGCTGAAAGGCATTCAAGAAACAACTGAGGAAGAGTTGCCTTCTCAAAGTAGAGTTGACATTAATGGCAGGAATTGAGGAAAGCCCCTGGGACTTCCAGTTGCTGATGTGGCATGACTCAAAATGAGAAGAAAACTGACTGCAACATTGGACCTCAAGCATAAAAAGATTGTGTGCATGGCACAGTGTTGGGGAGTGTTTTGTTCTATTGTATATAGGGTCATCATGAGTCGAACTTGACTGGACGGCACCTAACAACAACAACAACAACAACAACAAATGAAAGAAAGTCAGTGCAAGATATTTAAGAAGAAACAATCAGTAAAGAAGCAGCAGAATGGGCCAGTTACTGGGAAACCAAGGAAGGAACCCCTTTGAAGAAAGAAGAAGTGGCCAATAAGAAGGATAATACATAAAATCAGATTAGTACATTTAGCAATTAATAGATTAGAAAGTACTTTTCAGGAATACAGTGTTAATAGAGCAAGGGATAGAGAAGCATATTGTAAAAGTTAATTGGGAATGAGCAAGTAGCCATCATGAGAATATATTGATCTTTACAGAGTTTTCATCATGATGGGGAGGAGAGAGATGTTAGCAATGTAAAAAGAAAACATTGTTTGGGGAGGGCTTTCCTGAGGATGTACTTAGTTGAAAGCTTATGGGTAGTAGCCAATTGTTATTGGTATTGTGCAAAAGATAGAATAATTTACAGGACAGGATCCTGAATGATATAGAAGAGGATGAAATTAGGAACACAGGTAAAGTTTGTCTTACATAACATTCATTCATTTACTCATCATTCAACATTTATTGAATGTCAAGACCTGAGGTAACAATATGTTGATATGAGAGTTGTGAGCAAGTTGAGAATATTTAAAAAGTTTATAATGGCCATCTACCTTTTCAGTGAAATAAGATGTACTTAAAAATGAGTATGCCTGCATTTGTAGCACTGTGGCATCGGATCCTGTCAGATCTTGGAAGCTAAGCAGGGTTGGACCTGGTTAGTACTTGGATGGGAAACCGCCTGAGAACACCGGGTGCTATAGGCTTGGGAGAAGGACCTGGCAACCCACTCCGAAAAAAACTATCAGCCATTGAAAACCCTATGAATGGCAGAGAAGCACTGGCAGTAGTGTTTCCTCTGTTGTCCGTAGGGTCACTATGAGTCAGTCACTGACTCAACAGAACCTAACAACAAGAATGAGTATATTTTTTGCTTCCAGATGCATTTGTATTACTCTCTAGTGATTCCATTTTAAATTTCTTTGTTTACGTCAGTGTTACAATTTTATTTGTTCACTGGTCAAACATAACATAAAACTCAAGAGAGAATGGAAAGTTTGTTGTTTTTAACCACACTTATGCTCTTTTTTTCTTCCGATACTCTGAAATTCATTCCTTTATCATTTCCTTCTCATTTAGAGACTTCTTTAACCATTCTTTTAGAGTAGTCCTACTGGCAATAAATTATAGTTTTCCTTCATCTGAAAATTTCTTGATTTCTCCTTCGTTTCTGAAGAATATATTTGCTGGATGTAAAATTCTGGATTGACAATTTTTTTCTTTTCACACTTGAAATATATTGTGTTGTTGCCTGTTGACCTCCATGTTCTGTGATGAGAAATCCACTGTCATTTATCATTTTACCCTTTAAATTGATACTGCCTCTGTAATGCTTTCAAGAATTTATTTTGTCCTTAGTATTTAGAAATTTGATTATGATATTTTTTGGAGTAGATTTCTATGTGCTAATCTTGTTTGGGGTTTGCTCAGCTTTTTTAAAAAATTGAGAAATTTTCAACTATTATTTACTTTCCCAGCTTGACCCTCTTTTTGCTCTTTTTTCAGATACGTGGATAACATGAATGTTGGATCCTTTGTTATAGTCCCATAGGTCCCTTAGGTTTTGTTTATTTTCTTTTTCAGTCTATTTTCTTTCTCTTATTCAGACTGAGTAATGTCTGTTATAGTATTTTCAGCTTCATTAGTTCTTTCTCATTCTCTTCCTTCAGTTATTAAACCCATCCAGTAAGCTTTTTATTCTGATTATTTTAATTTTCAGCCCTAAAATTTCCATTTGGTTCTTCTTCATATCTTCTGTTTCTCTAATGAGATATTTAATTTTTTTTCATTTGTTTCAAGCACACACATAATTATGCATGGAAACATTTCATGATGACTGTTTTAAAATCCTTCTCAGATAATTCTAACATCTGTGTCATTTTGGTATTGGCTTGTGTTGATTATCTTTTCTCATTCAAGTTGAGATTTTCTTGGTTCTTGGTATGGCACATGGTTTTTAATTGGGTTCTAGATATTTGGGATATTATATTATGATCTTATTTAATTCATCTCTGTCAGCAAGGCTTTTCTGATATTGCACCAATGGGGAAAGAAAAGACTCTGCTTCATTACTTCCAGATTGTGAGGTGAAAGTTCAGGGTGGCTACCTGACATCCTTTGATACCTAGGGGGTGGACAAATACTGCTGGAGGGACATGGAAATTAAGCTACCTTCTAGGCCTCTGCAGACACTTGAGAAGGGCAGGGGCTTTCTAGATAGTTTTCACTCATTGTTGCTGATACATAGTGAAATTCTTGGCTTCCCATTCCATTTCCTCTCATACTACCCAAGCAAAGAAGGACCCTTTATTAAAGCTAGATGGGAATAAAACTCTAGGCTCCCCATGAAGCCTCCGCTGATAATAAGGGCAGAGGAGGAGGTGAAAACTGGTATTAAAATTCTGACTTCCCACTCAGTCTTCTTTGATATCACCACTAGGGAGAGAGGATGGTGGAGGAGCACCTGGAAGTCAATGGATGGAGTTGCATGTTTTTCTGTGGTATCTTGCTGAAGCAAAACTGTTCCTGCCTAAAAGTTTTCTCTAGGCTTCTTCCCCCTTTCTTATGGCTATAGAGAACAGATTTCTCTTGGATCTTTTCTTCTTGTTGTTGTTGTCATCATCTTTGCCCATTGACATTTCTGGGTTGCTGACTTCCCCAAAATCTACTATGGGACATGAGGCAAAAATAAAATCAGGCAACTTGCTGCTATTAGGGCTTCTGAGGCACTTAGTGTGCCCTTCTTTCCATTTTTCAGAGTCACCTTATATTTGTTTGGCATATGATGTCCAGGAATTTTGACTGTACTTAGTAAGAGGAATAGAGAGAACTGACTTTACTCCATTTGGTCTCTGGCTACAAATCCCACTGCACTTTATTTTTTTCTGGCTACTACTAACATTAACTCAACTTTTTATATACATCATACCATATTTAGATGTCTTACGTTAGTCCAAAACAGGATATTTTTCCTTCTCTCAGTGTAGAATCTGGTGAGCTGATTTAGCTGAGACTTTTCAAGAAAAATAACCACTACACAAAGACTAAACATGCTAAATTTCTACCTCCTAGGAGAATTGCTTCTAAAAAAAAACCTCTCTCTCTCTGTCCTTCCCTCCACCCCCCCCCACACACACATAGAATAGAAATTGACTTTAACTATTCTGTTCATTACTTTGAATTTCTCAGTAGGTCTAATTCTCTATTGTTAGTCTTGTGTAGTAAAAACCTAGGCCTCAGGGCTTGTTCTTTTAAATGTTACCTCTTGGATTAATTTACTTAGTACTCAATAGTGTTAAAGTAATATACCTTGATCTTAGTGATACTATAAAACTTTTCTCCTTGAATGTTTTGGGACTTTTCTCTGTAACATTTCTTGAGTGGAGAGTCAGGCAAATAATCTAGTTCCTTACCATTTTAAAAATATTATTCTGCTAAACAGTCCATATAAGCTCAATTATATTAGGAACCAGTGAAGTGAAGTTGTTCATAAAATACTTTATTACTTTCGGTCTTTGCAGCATTTGCTGAGTTTAGGTAATAAAACTCTACACAGAAGTTACTTAATTTTTCTCTGAGTAGTAATTTGTATTTGTGACCAGGAGTCTCAATCATTTTCAAAGAGGCAAGTAATGATATATTCCTACTGTTTTTTTCCAGTTTAACCTTAATATATTAGATGTGATTCCATTGCATTAGGAATCCTCTCCTTTTTTTTACTCTATTTATGAATACTATTTTACTGACTTTTTAGAGTTTTTACTTAGAATTATTAATATTGAGTGATATTTTTATACTGCCTTAAAAGTTGCATGCAGCCCTGGTGAGAATGCTGCACCTGAATACTAAAGGTCTGTCAATATTGAACAGAACTCAGAAATCATTCTGTAAACAGAGGCTTAAAAATGTACTTGGGAAAGTTAGAAGGTGGATACCTATTTGAAAGTAGGAGACAGAAAATGTGATTGTTTATTTTTTCCATAGACTCTTTCCTCAGTATAAATTATTAATCATTATTGCTAATATTTGCTAATTATTATTACTTTAGTAGTCAGCCACGATGGAAATATTATACTGCTCTGAAAATCCAGAATATGGCTTCCCCTGAAGAAAGAAAATGGTTATTTTGCATCTCATATTTTATCTTATATATGCTTCCTTCCAAAAGAAAAACAAGTAAGATAAACTCACAAGTATTTTAAAGATGGACTAAAAGGAAGAAGCAAAGGAGTCTGATAAAGTATTATACTCCAGAGGAAGACAGGTTTCCTCCCACTGATGTAAAGAAGGGTTCTCAGAAATGATCTGCATACTCATTGTGCTGTGTGGACCAGGGTCTTAGGTTCTACCTCAAATCTACCGAATCAGAATCTGCTTTCTAAGACCTGTAGGTGATTCCTCTGTATATTACATTTTAAGAAACACGAGTCTCATGGTTTTAGGAGTTTACTCCATCTTCTAATGCACTGGCAGGGTAGTTTTAGGCAAGTTGTTAACTATCTGGTGCTGCAAATTTATTTGTAAAATAATAACAGTACCTCATGAAGCTTTTTTCTTTTAATAAGAATTAAATTTGTTACCACCTTTAAAGTGCTCAGAAGTGTCATACCTCCAGACAGATGTTATATTATAGTTCAAGCACCAGTTCTTGGTGACAAGCATTTAATTGTGAGACAGGTGATGATTGTGTCTGACTCTTACAAAAGAAGACTAATGAGGAATCTGAAGAAGGAAGGAATAACAAATGCAAAAATGACAGAGTTGGAAGATCAAATATATAAAGAACACATAATGCCACTGGATAACTTAGTTTGGAAAAGACAAGATTAAGAGAACTCTTAAACAGTTTACATTTCCCTTCAGAAATGAATGGTCTTACGTAACAGCATAAATAGTTCAAGTCAATAAATATAGTAGTATGAAGAGAGAGATATATTACATATATTTAAATTGACAGCTCATGATAGGTTTTAATTTAATGGCAAGAATAAAGCCCTTCTGCTTGAACATAAGAGCAGAATGAGATAACTTCTTTTTAAGAGCATTTAAGTCCATTTCTCATGGCTACTGAGGGAAGGGGCTGATCATCTCAAAAGTATTATTCATATAAGTTCACTGATCATCTGTCATGGTCTAGAGAGCTTAGAGTATACACTGTTTTCATTGGTCTGTATTTTGAGGAATTTCTTTTTGAAATTGGAAATTTTCAAGAGTTAATCATTGTTATGCACATTACCTCATAAAGAAACTTCTATGCAATAGCAGGGTTTTTCTTCTACAATTCTGGGCTAGTTCCTGTAACTCATAAAAGGCTGCTTAATTGATTTAAAGCAGCTTTTCCAAATAGGAAAAATATTTCTGTTTTGGGTCTTGTTGTAACATGGTACCTTTAAGTGAAGTATATATATTTAGGCAGATTAGAAGCAAGGCATTCATTGTTTCAGAACAAATACTTTTGTTTACAGTGAATACTTCAAAATGTATATTCTCTTAGAGTATTATATGAAAGGGAGCTATAAGAAAAGAAATCAAAGTTTTTATCAATCTAACATATTGATAGCCTACTTTTTAGTATATTTGATATAAACTTTTAAATAAGTGTCCCTACTTTTAAAGATAGAGAAATGCTCATTGCTTCTGTATTGTATAAGTATAGGCAGAATAACTTGAGTAAAAGACATATAGTGTATCTCAGTTCCAAGGATCTCTCTGCCCCAGTCTGATTTTGCAACTCGGTAAGAAACAAGGTAGCTACCTAGAAATAAAGCCTGCAGCCTTACCACTGTGCCATCTGATCCCATCAGATCTGTCAGATCTTGGAAGCTAAGCAAGGTTGGGTCTGGTTAGTACTTGAATGGGAGACCACCTGGGAACACCAGGTGCTTTAGGCTTGAGAGAAGGACCTGGCAACCCACCCCCAAAAAACAATCAGCCATTGAAAACCTTATGAACAGCAGAGAAGCACTAATAATGCTGTTTTGTCTATTGTATGTAGGGTCACTATAAGTCACACACTGACTCAAGGGCACCTAACAACAACAACAACAACACTTAGAAATAAAGGACTTGGTTAAATACTCTAATTGGGTTCAGAGTGTATCAGTGGGTTGTAATCTTGCACAGATCACAACATAATAAAAGGACATAAACATGTATGTGAAATTCTTGTCTAGGTATGCTAACCACATCATCATGGAATCAGTTTTTCTTTTACCAACAACACATTTTCTGTTGCATAAGTTATTTCCCCAAAGTTAGATCATCATTAAGTACCAGATTTAAGATTTGAACTAGGAATGCTGGACTAACATCTGAGTCTGCACTTTTGCTTTTTCATTACTGCTTTGTTCTACTTATGCCTGTTATTTAGTACTCAGAAAGCATTTGTTAAATGCCATGATCGTTTTAGTTGCCTTGGGTGTGCCTTTTCGTGGCCTAACGGACAGTTTGTAGTTAGTGTATGATCAGATCATGTTTTGATCAGTCAGTAGTAGTTTGTTACCTGACTTAAGACATGGAGTGGTTAAGGAGCTCTTAGGAGATTAACCTGGGGCTTAAGTTTCTGCTTCTCCCATGATAACTTATGCAAGAACTAGGAAGAGGAGAAACTGACTAACGTAGGAAGACAAAAACGAAAATGCAAACAACAAAACCAAAAATAGAAATAGAATTTTCTTTTAACTTTTTATTGTAATAATTTCCAAATCTATAGAAAAGTTGACAGAATATTGTAATTAGCTACCATATACCTTCAACCTAGGTTCCATAATTATTGATGTTTGGCTATATTTTGGTCTTCCCCTTTCATAGATATATATATATTTATATATAAATTTATATAATTTACATATCACAATAATAATATAAAATAGAAATTCATATAGATATAAATACATTTATTTACATACAAATTAACATATAAAATATATAAAGATTTATTTGCTCATTTTTTTTGAATGACTTGAAAGTGGCAGGTTAACCCTAAGTACTTTGGATTTGTTTCCAGAGAATAAGAATTTCATTTTATAAACCATATTATGATACTTAAGAAGATTTTAGCAGTAATTCCATAATATCAACTGTTACTAAGTCCATCCTCCAACTTTTCTTCTTGTCCCAAGAACCTTTTATAGGCATTTTTCTCCCTGAACCAGTCATGGTTTATAGGTTGTATTTGGCTGTGTTTTTGGTCAATTAACCTAAAATAGGTCTCTCACCCCAAACTTTTTCCCCATGCAATTGACATTTTGAAGAATTCAGGCCAATTGCTTTGAAAAATCTCCCACATTCTGAATTAGTCTGATTTCATTGTGATATAATTTGTTTCTTTATTCTTTCTGATTCCTATGAAGTGAGAGTTAAGTTGACAGATTTGATTAAATTTAGATTAAACATATTTATTAAAATTATTTCATAGATCATGTTATCTTTATAATGCGTTCGGAGGTACATAGTTTATATTTTTCCAGTTTCAGTGATTCCAAATTTACTTTGAGTAGTTACCACCAGTCTTCACCATTTCAAAGGTATGTTTTCTTCTTTGCTGTAAGTAATATTGATACTTTGGGAATATCTTATTCCTTGATATCAGTGATCCTTGCCTTAATTTGTTATTATATTGAGGGTTATAAAATGGTGATTTTTTAAAAAAATTGATCATTCCTTTTAAGTAATTAGCTAGCATTCTTCATAAAGAAGGTCTTCACTTTTTTTTTTTTCACAGAATAAACATTTGGAAAATCTCCCCTATTCTGGATTTGTCTGTTTCTCTGTGACATAATTTAACTTATGATAAAGAATTCTTTTATAAAGAAAGACTTCTGTTTTTCTCCCTTTCCACCCTTTTTCCTCTTTTGAACTATGAGCTGGTTGGTTTCTGTGTACTTAATTTTCTAATAATTAGACTGATTATTTATTTTGGCACATAAATTATCCCATATTTGGTTACTCTGAGTCCCCTTCCAGATAGCTCCTATTCCTGTGGTGAATCTTCATCTGTATATCATTGAACACTCTCTTGCATTAGCATGGTAAGACATTTCAAGCTCATTTTATACTTTCTCTACCCCAAAATGAATTTAATCAAAGATGTCTTGATTCCCAAAAAGGAAATTTTTTAGAAGTTTATTCACCTTTTCTTCTCTCACAGAGGCCCTCTCCCTTCATTTGATTCTGTATTGCGTCAAGATTACTATGTACCAGATGTTGTATCCCAGGCATCAAAGACAAGGATGAGGTGGGGTAAAAGGGGCCGGCCATTTCTGCTGGACCAGAAGAATTCTTCCAATTTAAGACAGTCTCTTTCTACTTTGGCAGCCTACTAGCAGTCTATCTTGTTACTGATCCTTCCTTCCTTTCGCCTCTGATTTTTCTCTCAGAGTTTTTAATTCTTTCACTCATCTCTCAATTCATTGGGACCTTTAAAATGCATCATTATATAAAAAATAAGACAAGTTAAGCCTTTAAGTTGTGAAAAATGATTATTTCCTGCAGCCATTTCAACTAATTGATTCGGTGTTTACGTTTTGATATTATATTTATGTTATTCTTTGAAGACTTCTTTCTTTGAAAGGATTGTGATAACTTTATTTCTCTCATATCTTAAATAGTGGTTGGACAGACTACAGTGTGTTAAATTCATGTCATGATTTGGTGTATATATTTCTTTAGGTTTGATCTTTTATATTTGCTGCATTCTTTTCTGTCATTTGGCCAAGATTCAATCAAACATACCTTCTCTTTATTGTACCCTGTTCCCAATGAGTGAAGAGGCCATTTTACCCACATTTTCTTAACATAAATCTCTCTCCAGATGGAGGGTTGAAGTCTCGTTGTGCTATGGAAGAAGGGAAAGTGGGCATTCTGAAATCTGGCAAAATCAAGAAAAATAAAAAATTGATAAGGATAAGAATACCTGTTTTTATATTCTGCCACATGGCATGTATTTAAATGAATTGCCTATAATTTGTTTCAGATGCTGACATTTAACTATAGACTGTATAATTGTGCCTGATTTTTCCAGAGTAAAATTCATATTCTGTGACCAGGCTAATATGTTCATTTACTATGGACATTATCGCTTATGTTAACAGAATAAAAAGTTCTTTTACATACATAATAGCTGGCAGAGACTCCTGGGACCATCACACATCATTCCTGTCTTTTGGAGCTTGCTCACAAAAAGCATGGAAATGTAGGAGTAGCCAAGTGTAACATAGATTGACTTTGAAAACCTATAGCTCATTTAGGCCACTTTTCTTGCTGTTGCTGTTTACATCAAGTATTTACCAAGCTCTTCTAATTAATGTATCCTCTCAAGTTAGTAACCTGTCCTTTCACTGTGAGTCAGTTCCTCTCCTGTAAGCCACCTCTGGCTCCTTTTTGTTAAAGGTCAGTGATGAGAATAATGAAGCAATTGGTTATTTGTGCAGTCATGATTGGCAAAAGTTGCTTAGAACAGGAATCTGCCCAGAAGCAATGATTAAGTTATGAAAATGTTAAAGAATATTGAAATCAGTTACCCTTTTGACACTTAAGAAATGTTATACTCACCCTTAATCATGATGGTCTCTTGTAAAACTCTTGTAAAAGTATTCATATGGACTAATCCAATTGCACATCATTATTGTTATTATTATTATTGTTATTATTAATAATTTTTTGTAGTACCTGGGGAATGAACCCAAGGTCTTGCACCTACTTTGCACATAATCAACCACTGAGCTTCACCCCCAGCCTATTTTTAATTTTATTTATTATTTTGAGAGATGATCTCACTAAGTTGTGCTGTCTGCTTCCAGCCTCACATCCTCCTGCCTCCACCTTCCAAATTGCTGGGATTACAGGCATGCACCACCATGCTTGACTGTGCACAGTAATTCTTATACCAACACCATACATAAGTAAGTGCTAAGATGGAGATTCAGAAATGATCTGAAGGAAAAAGGAGCGGGGGCCAAAATTACCAAGGTGAGAAGTCAGGAACAGAGGTGTGTTTGGCTAGAATTATCTGTCCGGTATTTTTGTCCTGAGTAATTTTCATATTTCAGGAATTGTGAGAGTGGGTCCTTGGGCAAAGGTGCCATGTTCTCTGTGCCATCCTGTAAAGACTGGAGAGAGATACATGGTTATAAAGTCCCTGGACATCATTTTATTAATAAAACATTGATGTAACATATTATTTAAAACAAGAGAAAAAATAAGTAATCCCTTTATGTTTAATATAATTAGGAACTTTCTTTGTAAATTTGTTGTTAGGTGCTGTCAGATTGGGTTTGACTCATAGAGACCTTTGTACAGTTTTCAATGGCTGATTGTTTTGGGATTGCTTCGGAAGTGGATTGCTACATCTTTCTCCCATTTTTGCAGTGCTGGGGATTGAACCCAGGTCCTCAGAGAGTGTGGAGCAGCACTCTACTAACTGAGTTAAACCCCACCCCCTCTGTGTAAATTAGGCAGCAATTGTTTTTGTCAGAACTATATCATCTTTCTACTTCACTTTTCTTTTTCTATAACAGCTATATTTAGATATAATTCACATAAAATTCACCCTTTTCAAATGTACAATTAAATAATTTTGAGTATATTCTAAAAGGTGTGCATCATCTCATCATCATCTCATTCCAGAATATATTCACTCCCTTTCCCCCAAAACCTATACCTACAACCATTTCTTCTCCCCCAGTCTCTAGCAACCACTGATCTACTTTCTGTCTATATGGACTTGCCTATTCTGGACATTTTATATAAATGAAATCATACAATATGTGGCTCTTTTTGCCTATATTCTTCCATTTAATGTAATATTTCCAAAGTTGGCAGTATATAGCAGTAATTCATTTTAATGGCCAAATAACATTCCATTGTATGGATATCCCACATTTTGTTTATTTATTGGTTGGTGGACATTGAGGTTTTCACTTCATTATGATGAATAATGCTGCTCTGAATATACATGTGTGACCTTTTGTATGGACATACATTTTCGATTCTCTTGGATATCATATATTCTCAAATCTAATCTACAGTAGTTTCGTTGTTACTGTTGTTAGGTGCCAACGAATTGGGTCCGACTCAGCAACCTTATGTACAACAAAACACTCCACAGCACTATTGTCAGTACTTCTCTGCTCTTCATATGGTTTTCAATGGCTGATTGTTTTTATGGGAGTGGGCTGCCAGGTCCTTCTCCTAAACCTATAGCACCAGATATTCCCAGTCTCCCCTCCAAGTACTAACCAGGCCCCACTCTGCTTAACTTCCAAGATATGACAGGATCAGATGCAGCAGGGGTACAGCTGCAGGCTAGGTTCAACAGTTTTAGAGGGCTACAAATCCAGATGTGGATTAGAATCACATGCAAACTGGATGTGCAGTAGAGTTCTGTAGTCAATCCAATCTGTACTTGACTCTATCTGCATCTGATTTTGTAGCCCTCTAAAATGGTTGAAAGGATGCAGATTCGATTTGAGAATATATACTATATACCTATAAGTTGTATTGCAGAGTTTTATGGTAACACTATGTCTACCTTTTTATTTGTTTGTTTTTAGGAGATGAAGTTGGAATTTATTAAGAAGATTTTAATACAGATTTAAGTGTAGGGATTGAGAGAGGAAGAGAGAGGCACTTAAGAATAATAGTACACACTTAAGAAAAAGTGTAGGGTTCTTAAGAGAGTTTCTGTGTCTACCTTTTTGAAATACTGCTCAATTATCTTACAGAGTGACAGCACTATTTTACATTCCCATTAGCTATGTTAGAGGTTCTACTTTCTCCATATCCTTGTCAAGACTTGCTGTTATTAGTCTTTTTTGATTATGGACATCCTAGGGGATTTGAATGGGAGAAGGATGTGGCAATCCACTCCCAAGGCAATCCCGAAACAGTCAGCCATTGAAAACCTTGTCGCTATGAGTCGGATACCGACTCGACGGCACCTAACAACAACTACAACAGGGGATTTGAAGTGATTTCTTATAGTGCTTCTGATTTGCATTTCCCTAATGACTAATTATGTTTAGCATCTTTTCTTGTGCTTCTTGACCATTTTCTATCCATAAATATTGAAGATAAAAATCTACTCAAAGCTTTTGCCCATTTTTTAATTGAGTTAATAATCTTTTTATTGTTGACCTGTATGAGGCCTTTATATATTCTAGATAGCAGTCCTTTATCATACGATTTCCTAATATTTTCTCTCATTCTGAGAGTCTTTTCAGTTTCTTAATAATGTCCTATGAAGCACAGAAGCATTAATTTCAAAGTCCAACATTTATTTATTTTTTCTTTGATTACTTAGGCTTTTAAGTGATTATCATTTAATCCAAAGTCACAAAGATATACTTTTATGGCTACTTCTAAGTATTTTATAGTTTTAATTCTAACATTAAGACCACAGAACTTCTTTCTTTCAGTCAAGGTCTTGCTATGCAGCCTAGGTTGGCCTCAAACTCACCATGTGGCCCATACTGGCCTTGAACTGGTGATCATCTTGTTGCAGTCTCCTGGGTGCTGGGGTGTGCGTCATCACCTGGCTTCATTTTTTTGTGTGTGTTGAAGTAGGATTTCCTTTGCATGTCTCAGTATTTGTTTTTATTTATTCAAATTTTAAAAATAGATAAATTTCTCTTCAATGGGATGACCACTGCCACTTTCTTTGTAAAATTATTGCTTCATGATTTGGGGAGGCATACATATACTGTTTTCATCTGGTGACTTTGTACTCACATACTCCCTTACCAAATATTATTGCATTTCTCTCTTTATTGGAATCTGGAAAGCAGCACTGATGTATGCAGTTTCAATTAGTTTTTTCAGTGTTTTCCCCTTAATTTGTAATCTCACCTCTTCAGCTACAATATAAAGAATGCCAAGAACTTCTAAGTCTTTATCAGAAATACCTATCAGAACAGCAAGAGAAGCTCACTATGTCTCTCTCAGAACGTGATGCTGCTAGAACGCAAGAACAACAGGTGAGCCATCTTTATTCTTACCCTTACTTGTCTTTACTGGATCAGCAAGTTGTGAGAAAAGTCACTTGCTTTTTATGTTAATTGGCACACATATGTAATTACGTTTTAAAATATGCAAATACCACAAGTCAGTGTTTTTTGCCTTCCTCTTTCCTTTTCCTCTCATGTTGCAGGGGCCCATAGGTCAGGGATGATAACTTGAAGCAGGCTGTGGGTGAGTGGGGGAACAGTTGAATGAAAGCACAGCAGAAATGGTAAAGAAAATACACTCATCATTTACTGGATAAGAAGTTCAAGTGGGCTGTTGGTTACTTACTGTTATTGATTGTCCTTTTTGAAATCATAAATAAGCCTTTCCTAACTGACATTTGTAATTCTTAGGATAAAAATGACTTAGTGAGATATAAAAAGCGGAAATGTGAATATTTTGCATATGTTTTATATGTGTATATTAATCACATAAATATGAGTATTTATGTATAAACGTTTACATGCTTATCACCAGGTGGTATTACATAATTAAATGAATGTTCTTAACACTGCTAATTGTGATGTAAAGCAAACTCTAAAGACACATCTCTTACTCTCCAACTACTGTTACTTGATGTCTTTATGTCCATATGTGTTTAAATCTTGGAATGTATAAAAATAAGCTCTATATGTTGAAACACTATTGAAAGGATCTTGTGGTATGGTTGAAGTCATTCATATGAAGTATTAAAATATAGATAATATACTACAGTGTTTCTTCAACCTTGAATAATATCAAGTCCTAAACGATCAAACTTTAGGAATTTTTTCAAGCCTAAAGAACACTTGTTATTCAACCTGGAGACACTTGTTTCAGATGTGTTAAGAAAACTCCAGTTTTGAACCTGAAACTTACACATATAGAAAAGTAAAATAGTAGTAGTAGTAATAGTAGTAGTAGTAGTAGTAGTAGTAGTAGTAGTAGTAGTAAGTAGTAGTAGTAAGTGGTAGTAGTAGTAGTAGTACTGCTAGAATGTGGTAGTAATAGTAGTAGTAGTAGTAGTAGTAGTAGTACTGCTAGAATATGGTGTGGTTGAGGTTTTTTAACATACCCTATATTTTAAAGTCATGACGTTTTTGAGATATGACTAAGTGTGAAAGGTTTTTATTCTAATTTGAAATATTTTCTTTTGTTCTGTTTTCTGAAAACCTAAATTGTAAAATGTCCACAGAGGAAAGTTCATGTTGCTCCTAGCCTATTGCTCTTGTGTTGGCTAAAGAAAATTGACTTGTAGAATTTCTCCATATGATCTGGATGTTAACTTAAAAAAAAAATTTTTTTTAAGTACTGGGGGGCTGAACCTAGGCCCTCACACATACTTTGCAAGTGCTCTACCACTTAGCTACACCCCTACTCCCTTTTTTTATTTTTTATTTTGAGATAGGCTCTCACTAAGTTACACAGGCTGCCCCTGGCTTCAAACTCACAATTGTCCTGCTTTTGCCTCCTGAGTCACTGGGATTACAAATGTATGCCATGGTGCCCAACTGGTTATATTACTCTTTTGTTGCTTATATGTGTTGCAAACATCTCGGGACAGGTAATGGTGAGCTTCTGACCTACAACTGCCTTTGTGGTGTTTTTAATAAATGGAAATTCTTCATTTAATGGTAGGTAAATTTATCAGTATTTATGGTTCATGCTTTTTGACTCCTTCCCACCTCCAGGGCATAAAATATCTTGTAACTTGTCTCCTAAATGTTTCATAGTTCTTTTACATGAAGATTTGTAATTTACCTGGAATTGATTTTGGGGTTTTGTGTAAAACAAGAGCCTGATTTTATTTTTTTGCCATGTGTGGCCTTTCTTTACATTATACTTTTGGTTCAGTTCCACTTTCTTAAATGTTGTTCCCCTTTCCCAGATCTCTTTTTTTATTTTATTGGAGCATAGCCATGCAGCAGGTTGGGGAGGAAGCTACTTAACAGGAAACCAGTATGTAATTGATTACTTCTATATGTAATATAATTAAATAACTATAACTCTTTTTTGAGGCAGTAACACTTGAATTGAGACCTCAAATATTTAGAAACCAGCCATCTAAAGAGCCAGGGGAAGAATGTTCTTGGCAGAGGGAACTGAAAAGCTCTCCATCAACTGGAAGAAAGAAGCAGTTAGAAATATATTGAAAATGAAAAATTAAAGCAGAAGTCATGGTTCAAAATTAAGTAAACTCATATGAGATATAATTCTGAGGAGTTGCATATTAGAGAAGAGATTCCTTTAGCCTTTACATTTAGAACACTCTTTCAAGTATCTGGTTTGGTGACCATAGGCTGTCCTTTGACTTTCTATGACTCTTAATTACATGTCCTATTTCTGGCTTTGATAAGTGTTTACATGTTTATGGTTTGTAAACTTCTTCACAGAATAAATCTGTAAGCAAAGCTTGGATTGTCTAATCTCTGAAAAGAATGCTAATGCCAAAACCTTGATGATTTGAAAAAAAATGGTATACCTCTTAAAAGTTGCATAGTAAAGAGAAGATGTACAAGTAAAAGGAAGTGTTGGATATTGATTTCCTCATTTACAAGATGGTGATTCAAAGAAATACAGTCTAACGTGATAGATCAAGTAGAGATTATAATCATTCAGAGTTTGAAAGGTTATATATATAAGGACTAAAGATAAAGACATTACTAAAAGCAACTTTAAACAATGTGTTGTTGTTGTTGTTGTTAGGTGCCGTCGAGTCAGTATCTGACTCATAGCGACCCTCATAGGGTTTTCAATGGCTGAGTGCTTCGGGATTGCCTTGGGAGTGGATTGCCAGGCCCTTCTCCCATTTTTGCGGTGCTGGGAATTGAACTCGGGGCCTCAGAGACTGCAGTGCAGCGCTCTACCCACTGAGCTAAATCCCAGCTTTAAACAATGTAGTATTAGGTAAATTCATTCATAGTGAAGAAAATATTGGATCTTGCCTAATATGTATCTATAGTTAAAATAGAGGTGTAAGTGATAAGGCACATGGCCATAATCCTGGTGACTTGGAAAGCTGAAGCAGGAGAATTGTGAGTAAATTGTAGAAGTCACAGTAAAATAACTAAAGTCAGAAATGGAAAAGAGTGTAATTACCTCAGAGTAATAGGATTACAAGGGACACAGATGTTTTATTTTCTATTTCACTTTTTACATAACTATTTCTAGTTCTGTGTTCATCTATTACTTTTCACATAATACAAATAGACTTTAAAAAGCTAAAGGTCTGATTCTTTGATGTTGTTGTTGTTGTTAGGTGCCATCAAGTCATGTCCAACTCATAGCGACCCTTATAGGGTTCTCAATGGCTGATTGTTTCAGAATTCCCTCAGGAGTGGATTGCCACATCCTTCTCCCATTGATTCTTTGATGAAAGAGTTAAAACAATTGTTGGAAACAGGAATATCAAAGTCAACTGGTCATAGGATATATTTATAAATGCTATGTAGTTTATGAGTCCATTTATGAACTTCCTATACCAAGAAAATTTGTACCCTGTGGTGGTTTAATGGAAATGAACCTACATAATTTGAGTTAAAAAATTAAACTCATAACATTACCATACGTACTTTTTTTCATTTGAGAGATATCAATTAATGGAGTAAATCACAGACTGTTACTTTTCTATGCCTGCCCCTGCCATGCTTTGTGGTAGTATAAAGGGAAGTGCACAATGGATCTGTTATATGAAATTAATTATATTTATTTTTCTTTTTTATTGAAAGTAAAAAGTGTTGAAACTAGAAATAATTTTTGAGATAATCTTATTCAACAACATGGAGCTTTTTCTGTAATACCCATAAACCAGCATTCATAGTCTTCATGGATGGGCCTCCAGACATGTGGTTTTCTAGAAGCAGTCCCCTTCCCATGTGATCACAATGTATACCTTAGATAAGAGCTGCTCATCTCATCTAGCCTTTTCATTTACAGAAGTGGAAACATAGGCACTGGAGTTCACATAGCTGTTTAGTGGCAGATCATAGATTGACTCTAGAATCACGTATTAACATTCTAGTTTTTAAAAGTGTGATACCTTTACTTTTGTTGCTGTATGTGATTTCCATTAATTTGGAGTGCTTTCCTTGTTTATTTTAGCTTATACATCTTCTTTCTTTTAAAAACTTTTTAAATAAAAAGTCATCACTTTCTAAAACATACTTCTATCCTCATTTATAGTAATACCTAGTGCTTTCTGATCCAGAGCTAATCCCAATCAGCCTACTTCCTTTTTCTTTCTTTCTCTCCCTCTCTCTCTCTCTCTCTCTCTCTTTCTTTCTTCCTCTCTCTCTCTCTCTCTCTCTTTTTTTTCTCTCTCTCTCCTTCTTTCTTTCTTTCAGTATACTTAGGGGTCAAACCCAGGGTCTCACACATGGTAGACAAATTCTCTACCACTGAGCTGTACCCCCAACCCTTTTAATATTTTTTATTTTGAGACGGAGTCACAGTAAGTTGCACAAACTTGTAGTCCTCCTGCCTCAGTCTCCCAAACTGCTGTGATTAGAAGTGTGCATCATAGTGTGCAGGTCAGCCTATTTATGAGTTAGGATTCTGCTTTGTCTATACTAAATCAGATACCAGTTCATCACCTTCTTTCCAACATCCAAAACTTTGTGACTTTTCTGTTCTAATTTATCTTTATCCCTGTGTTTTTACCTTTTCACATTCTTTTACTATAGAATTCACCAACTTTATGAAAGCTTTGATTTTATTTTTATAAGTATCAAACAGATACCATTTCAATAGCAAAGAATCTCTGGTTTTTTGGTAAAGTGACAACATGACGCGAATGTTCTGAAAAGTGTATGTATGATGAAACTCCTTAGCTGATGTGCTTCTAATAGGGTAAGTATTCCCTGTGCTTTGTTAGAGGATTGGACTAGACAGAATTTCATATAACTGGACCTTTCTTCTATCTCTTATTTTCTGGAGTAAGTTCTCCTTTTGCTAGTGATTTTCAGTGAAATTAAATTTGCATTTTTCTAGTTTCCCTATATAGCTTCTTCAGGGAGCAGAACTTTTGTGTAGGGAGAAGTTGGGTATAGTGATAATAATCATTATTTTTTTTTAGTCATTTCTCTGTGTTATTTGCTTTACAAGCTTTATCTTTTATTCTCAAAGTACCTTTAGTAGGTTTCCTTTTAACAAATGATGAAATAGCTTTTGTAAGGTTAAGTAATTTGCCTAGTGTTAAACAGTTACTGTTAGACACACTATTCAAAACTTGACTCTAAAATTCATTCTTTTCCACTTTTCACCTTTTTAGATTCATACTTATTTTATAACAGCAATAACAATGATAGCTTGAACTTATGTAGCACTTACTCTGTACCACATATTATTCTAAGCTCTTTATGTATATTGACACATTTAATTCTCACCTTAACTTTATGAAGGAGGCACCATTGTTATCATCTTCAATAGAGGTCAATGAGATTAAATAACTAGCTCAATGTCAATTACTTATAGCTATGAGGGGGGCCATTATTCTAACACAGTTGTTTAGTTGTTACTGGAGTAGATGAAAATGTTTATATTTGTTTTAATTGGTTACTGAATCTTTTAAAAGGCCTCTAAACTTTAAAAACAGTAAGTAAATATTTTGATCCATTTTTCTTTAAAGCTTTGAGAAGGTAATGAGAAAAATAAACATCTTATCACAGCTTGAGGCTTTTGGTTAATCTACCAACCCTTGCCAAGAAAAAGTGAATAAATGGAGGAAGCAGGAGGAGAGAGTTCTTCATGTTTCTATATTAGACTTCCAACATTAACACTTGAAGATTGAAACAAGCTAAGAATTTTCTCTGGGGAATATTCATTATTTTGCTGTATTCTTTAATGTTGTTCCTAATTCTGAGAGCCAATAATATGCATTTCATCTAGTCTAAACTAGACCAGGAGGCAGAAGATAGCATGCATTATCTTGGGAAATTTTCCTGAGAACATTTTTTATGTCTAGGGCTAGGCATTTGAACCTGTTGGAACACTGCCTATGTCTAACTTGACATGCACATTGAATTTACCTTCTTGTCTGTGACAACACAAGACTTTGAAATAGACGGCAGCCACTCTGAGGGGCTAAGTTGATGCTTTGACTTTCCTGTCTTAAACTCCTGGTTCTGAATGAGTTTACCCCCTTCTTCTTCTATTCTTCTAAAAAATTTCATTAAAAGGAAAAAATATTAGATACTCCTTCAAGAAATATTTTTCTCTTTTCTCAGTAACTAATGTGACCCATTGACAGTCTGGCTTCATTAGTTCAAACAGTTATGAATAATTCTTTTTTCATTTTGATGAATAACACTTGTGGTTTGTACAGCTAGGTTCTTTGACTTTCTTTCTTCCTCCCTCCCTCCCCCCCCCTCTTTCTTTCTTTCTTTTGTGATACTTGGGGGTCTTACCCAGGGCCTCACACATGCTATGCAAGTGTTCTGTCATTGAGTTGTACCCTCAGCCCATTTTTGACTTTTTTGTCTTGAGACAGGGTCTCATTAAGTTACACAGGCTGCCTCTGTCCTTGACCTCAAGATCCTCCTGCTTCTGCCTCCCAAGTCCTTGAGATTATAGGTGTGAGCTACCATACCCAGCATATGATTTTCATAATAGGTATCCAAGAACTAGGGAGAAGGACCTGGCAACCCACTCCCAAAACAATTAGCCAATGAAAACCCTATGAATAGCAGAGAAGCACTGTCAAATATGATATGAGAAAATGACCCCCTCAAGGCTGGAAGGCATTAAAAAAACGACTAGGGAAGAATTGCCTCCTCAAAGTAGAGTCAACCTTAATGATGAGAATGGAATAAAGCTCCTGGGACCTCCGTTTGGTGATGTTTCATGACTCAAAAATGAGAAGAAATACAGAAGCTGCAAAAATGGGCTCAAACATTAATCATGTGCATAGCACAGTATCAAGTAGTGTTTTGTTCTTCTGTACATAGGGTCTCTATGAGTTGAACCTAACTCAGTGGCACTAACAATAATAACAAGGAACAGAAACTTTCTAAAATGTCTCATAGTATCTCACACCCCAAAACAGGTTATGTTTTAAAACAGATTCTTAGTTTCTTGTAAATTATGTAAATCATCATCTTACTATTTTTAAAGTTAAAAAAATTAATGTACTCTATAAATGTTCTCTCCATTTTTTAAATTTGTAACCCTGATTTTTAGTGACATTCAAGTGAAAACGGTTTTGTGTTTCTTGTGTATATTTTTGTTTTTTTGAACTCAGGGCCTCACTCATACTTTGCAAGTGTTCTATCACTCATTCGTAATATTTATTTATTTATATTGCAGCACTTGAGAGTTGAACCCAGGCCCTCACACATATTTCTGCAAGTGCTCAACCACTGCTGCAGCCCCAGGCCATTTTGTATTTTTTGTCTTGAGACAGGGTCTCCCTGAGTTATGCAGACTTCCACTTGTCTTGAACTTGTAATCTTCCTGCCCCTGCCTCCCGAGTCACTGGAATTACAGGCATGTGCCACCATGCCCAGCTTCCTTTTTTATTTTTTATCTCGAGACAGGGTCTCACAAAGTTATGCAGGTAACCCGAGTCCTCAGACTTGAGATCCTCCTGCCTCCGCTTTCCATGTCACTGGGATTACAGGCATGAGCAATTGTGTCCAGCTCCAGGTGAAAAAATGTCAAACAAAACTGTCTTTATTCTTTAGTCAGGCATATCAAGCACATGACAGAGTGCCTCCCTCGAAGTGAGTGTTCAACCAGTGGTAGTTGTTGCTTATGCAGTTTTTGTTGTTATTCATAATGAATTGTAAGAGATTAAGGTCCAAGGAATAGTAAAAGAGTCACACATTGATTTAGGTAATATTCCTATACGTTGTTTGTTAAAATTTCTTGAAACTAGCCTCTGTTGCTAGGAATTTTTTTTAAAAATAGCACTAGTTCTCCTCCACCACTAGGCTTTCTTTTTTAATTCTAAATATTACCTTCCATCCAGATGCCATTTAATCCTATACAAAGGACCTCTTATAGTTGAGAACATTAGGATAGCAAGCTATTTTGAATAAATACATCCTTTTGTCTTGACTGCTTAACAGTGGGGCCTCAAAATGTGTGTAATCTAGAAAATTGTGTTTGAGATTTAACCAATAAGGCAAAGACAGCTGGATCTACCTCAGTTTGTTGAGCTGCTACTCTCAACCAATACGTCCTTGCTGACATTATTTATAGTCATAAAAGGCATGTGATTGTATGTTGAGAAGGTAAGAGGTGATTGTAAGGTTGGTGTCTGTATTAGTCAACTTCATATTACTCTAACGAAATACCTGAGATAATTAACCATCCAACAATCCACTGCAAGGGCATGTTGCCAATGACCCAAGGTTTAAAAAAAAAAAATGAAAAGAGGCTTAATAACCGTTGGTGTAGTATCAAAAAAGAATCTTTATGTCACTGGAGTCCCAGAAAAAGAAAAAGAGGTTATACACAAAGATTAAGAAAGTATAATCAATTTTCAAGGGGAAAGAACTTGTACAGAGTGGCTTCTTGAGAAGTCCTTTATAAAACACAAATGAAGGTAAAATTCTGTTTTTAAAACCTTAGCATTTGCAAGGGTGGACTCAAAAATGTCAGCTTAAAAAGTAGAACAAAACTTTCTGGAAAATAAAGTACTGAAACACTTAAATGCTCTTTGCCTACCTATTATCTGTCTTGTCTTCTTAACTGAATGCAAGTCCTACAGAGACTAACCAACATAACCTAGCTACATAACCTACCCTACCCAACCTCCCTTGCAGATGGGTGACATGGAGTTACTGTTCTATTATGTAAGTGAGCATAAGTTGTTCCTTGGGGCTTCTAGGAAGTGTCATTAAGATAATAGAGAGACAGAGGGATGGGACAGGTGTAGGAGGCTCCACTGTCATTTCTCTTTTTGTCTTTTGTTCATTCTCTTTTTCCTCCATGGCAGGCAGTTCTCAACCAGGGTTGGTTTGGACCCCCAGAGAAAATCTGGCAATATCCAGAGAGATTTTCAATTATTATAGCTGGTATTTGCTAATGGCATCTAGCAGATAAAGGCAAGAGATAATTGTAAAAACATCCTAAAGGGCCAGGTGTGGTGGCACATGTCTGTAATCCTAGCGCTCTGGAGGTTGAAGCAATAGGATGGCAAGTTTGAGTCCATCCTTGGCTATGTAGTGAGACTCTATCTCAAAACAAAGCAAAACAGAATAGAAAACGATCCTACAGTATGCAGAACCAGAAAAAAGAGAATCATCTGGTCTAAATGTCAGTAGACCAAGTTAAAAGACCTTGCTGTATGGAATAGTGACCTCATGTTGGAAATTGAATAGCTATATGAAGACAGTAAGTGGTGAGTCCATGTCTGAGACTAGAGACAGAAAGGCATTGTAGGGCTGCTAAAATACTCCTGATTGTATAGTTTCAGGTACTTCAAAAGAAAACACATAATTTGTTAAGGGTTATCTGGGTTATCTGAGAGTATTCATTTAGAAACTGTTAGTCATAAAAATTAGGGCAGCCAAAACATAAATTGTCATAAAGTGGCTTTGTTGTTGTTGTTGTTGTTGTTGTTGTTGTTGTTGTTGGGTGCCATCCAGTCAGCATCCGACTCATAGCGACCTTATATACAATAGGCAAAACAGGATTGTTAATGCTTCTCTGCTATTCATAGGATTTTCAGTGGCTGATTGTGTTTTGGGAATGGGTTGCCAGGTCCTTCTCCCAAGCCTACAGTACATGGTGTTCTCAGGTGGTCTCCCATCCAAGTACTAACCAGGCGCGACCCTGCTTAGCTTCTGAGATCTGACAGGATAGGATGCCACAGTGGTACATCTGCAGGCAAAGTGGCTTTAGGCAGTGAAAAGAATAAGGAGAAGGTTACCGTGGAATAGCTGGGCAAAGAGATGTGTTTTGGAAAGTGTACTTGGGTAGAGTAGACAAATATAAAACCTGGCAAAATACCAAAAGGGCTTGGTATAGATATAAATTTAACTATTACTGAAAAATTAAAGATCTGAAAAGCAATTGATACAATTTCAAAAGTTTTTTAAATAGAGTCCATGCTGTCTTGGAATGCAGTATATTGACCAAGCTAGCCTTGACCTCATATCAGTCCTCTTGCTCCACCCTCCCTGGGATTGCAGGCGTGTGCCACCACTTTTCTGCTGTGATTACAATGTACTCATTCTGATGGCAAAATGTGGTCACTTAAACCCCTCTACTGTTATCTTAGATCACACGAAGACTTAACAAATTGCTTTGGTCTCCATTGCCTGTGGTTGAACAGCCACTAAAAGGAAGATGGTGGGAGTAAATAGTATATACACGTGGGAGAGGAAGAGATAGTGTTGATTTGGCTCTTTGAAATTGTGTGTGATTGTGGGGACAATATTAAAGCTAAAACACAATGACTAGCCTTGGAACTGATTTAAAAAAATATTTTCATTTGACATTATACCACATTAAGATTTAAGGAACTAAAGAGAAATTTAGGGATCTGACCTAAGAAAATAAATACATATGTAGCAAAAATTGACAGAAACAAAAAATGGAAATCAACATGGAAAAGTTCTACAACCATGAAATTGCCTCATGCATTCAAGAAAGTGGCATTTTAAAATTATATTCATGCTAGTTTCAGTTGTCACAGAGCAACGCTCTATTCACCTAATTTATACAGACCCTACAGGTAACCACTTGTGGGATACAGAAAGCTTAGTACACTAGTAAATTTGCACCAGTGACAACCTGATTCTCACTGCAGAATTTAAGGCCTGCAAAAAATCCCCAAATCTAAGTCTTCTAATCCATTTTCTTCGAGTTATAGGAAGTTGTATGTTAGTAAAAGTTGTAGTTGTTTTCCTTACAGGCTTCAATCTAAGGAAAAAGTAAATACATAGTTGATCTGTCCACTAATAACATGACTATCATTGAACTCTTGATTTCCTTCCCAAACCTGCAGCTAGTTCCTCCTCCCAGCTCAGTAACTGGCATTCCTATTCTTGTTTTTCTAAAAAGTCTTTAGAGTCATAACTGATTTTTCTGTCTTTCGTTGCAGATCCAATCCATCACCAAATTAATCTATTATTCCTTCTAAATATGTACCAACTAAATATATACCAATGGGAGAAGGGCCTGGCAATCCACTCCCAAGGCAATCCCGAAACTGTCTGCCATTGAAAACCCTATGAAGGTCACTATGAGTCGGATACCGACTCGATGGCACCTAACAACAACAAATATATACCAACTCTTATCAACTTCTTGGTTTTCATCCCAATCCAGATATACTTTTCACTTGGATTAACTCTTAGGTATTTACCCAAATGAAATGAAAAATCTATATTCACATGAAAAAAGTTATGCATGTTTACAGTTGGTTTTATTAATAATCACTGAAAACTAGAAATAATCCTAATGGCCCTCCTCAGCAAAATCAGTAGCAAATTATTGATATACACTAACTACATGCATGAATCTCAAATACATTATACTAAATGAAAGAAGTCAGACTCAAAGGGTTATATAACTATATGAATCCACTTTGACAGCATTTCAGAAAAGGAAAACCATAGAAACAGTAACAAAAGTCAAGGTGTGATGTTAGGGGAGAGATTACAAAGGAGCATGGTGTGTTTTTGAAATGATGGAATTATTTAGTGAGGATGTGGTGCTGGATATTGAAGCTAGAGTATGCACATGCTAAGCACACACTTTATCTGTTAGCAAAATCCCTGACAGTAATCTTAATTTTAATGTTGATTACCCAGCTATATTAATATCTCAAAATTTGAAAAACAGTACATCATGAAAAGAATTTTTTTTTTTTTTGTACTGGAAGGTTGAACCTAGGGCCTTTCATATGATAGGCAAGTGCTCTACCACTGAGTTGCATCTCCAGCCCCCCCCCCTTTTTTTGTGGTACTAGGGGTTGAACCTAGGGCCTCACGCTTGCATGCTTTGCAAGTGCTGGACCACTGAGCTGCGCCCCCAACCCTTTTTTTTTTCTTTACTTTTTGAGACAGGGTCTCGCTAAGTTACGCAGACTTCCTCTGGTCTCGAACTTGCGATCCTCCTGGCTCCACCTCCCAAGCCTCTGGTATTACAGGCATATGCCACCACGCCCAGCTGCCCCTTTTTAATTTTTTTATTTTGAGTCAGAGTCTCACTACTCAGACTGCCTCTGACCACAAACCTGTGGTCCTCCTGCCTCCACCTCCTGAGTAGCTGAGATTGCAGGTATGCATCAGGGTACTAGCCAAAAAAGGTAAATCTTATCGTATATAACTTATTCCCTAATACCTTTTTTAAAAAACGAATTGTTAGTCATAGAATATTGTGTTAGTCAGGGTGCAGTGTGGAAAACAGAAAACACTCTAGGTATTTTGATCAGGAGGGAATTTAATACTGGGAAATATGTATGTATAAAAAGTTTTGAAAAGGCTAAAGAAGCAAATTCTAATTTAGACTTCCAGTAGTGACCTCAACAATACAGAATTAACACACTAAGGGAATAATACTCTGAGACAGTGCTGGAGCCATGTTGGAATTAGGAGCCATCTGTTTACCGCTGCTACTACTGTCTCTAAAAACCCCTGGAAACTAAGACTAGACACCCATCAATGAGATATATAGGAAGCCAGATCAACAGGTCCTTACTGTTTCTGCTGCTGCCACAAATGCTGCTTCTTACTCAGAAAACTGAAAAATATTCCCTGGAGTATCATTGTGGAAGAGAGTTCTCATGTGGTCACCTTTGTCCTTACCAACATAAATTTTTTTCTTTTTTTTTTTTTCTTTTTTTTTTTTTTGAAAAACAGACCTCCAAAATCATTTGAGATAGGCAGAACCCAACTGACATCTAGAGCTGTGGCTCCAAAGGAGTCTGGAATATGTGACTTATGATATCCCACATTTATGGATTAAATGGAGATTAATTAAATGGAGAGTAAAATGGAGGTAGGGTGAGCCAAGCCTCAATAGTCAGCCCAGTATCTAAATTTCCATTAGTAAGAGACTGTTTAAATAAATTATAGTATGTTATCCAGTAAATGAAGGATTTACTTAGGTGGTGTAATTCCACCAGAACGTAATTGTATTTGTGAATATAGGTTAATAAATACAGGTTATTTAAATGTTGAACTCTTAAGTCTAGCCTATACCAAAGCCACTATCTATATTACAGTTTCTATAATACTGCATTAAAACTTGTGCAGCATACATTGTTACTTCTTGAACATAATTAAATAACTTCTCTTTTGCAAAGTTAATTTGAAACATTACAGAATGAGTTAAATTTCTTAATATCCAAAATATCATACATAAATTTAGAAAAAAGTTTTTCAAGATGATTAATAATATAAAACATCTGTAGGAAGATTCTTCATGAGGGAAATCAGCTACAAATGAATAATCAAATTTGTACAGAATCAGTGGCAAGTATGTAGTAGAACATAATCTTTGACTGTGAATTCCACACATCACCTTCCAAATGGTGTATGAATCAACACCCTTAGAATATTGACTTGGTGACATCCTTTCAATTTCACCCTCTAGAACTAGTTTGTATATGGATTGTGTTCCTATGCACACACACAGGAATTCCAGATAGAAAAATTTTAGTTTGAACACAAGGCTTGTGTTAAGTTCAGCCCTGTCTCACCCTCACAAAACAAAGTTCAACTTTAGAGGCATTTTTAAAGAAAAAATAAGCTATTTTGCTTTAGAGTATACAAGTAATGACACTAGAGTGAATTGCCTCAGAGCTAAATGACCAGACTTCCCTAACAGATTTTAATTATTTTTATAGTTTTTCCCAAATGAAGACTCAAAATAGCCATTTTAAGTAAACTAGAGCAGCTCTTTCATCTCCATTGCAAACTTGAGACCCTAAACAAAGCATAAAGCTAGGCAATGCACTGTTTTAATTTTCAAATTGGATTTTTCATTATGTTTTATGATAACTTTTTATTTTTATCAAGTTGCATCTCAGCCTTCTGTTTAGACTCAAGAAGATTTATGGCAAATGATCTGGATGCTTATTTGGACAAACAAATGCAATAAATCAGTTTACTCTTTCAATAAAATGTTATTAATAGAACACATTATTCTGTTCAATATTATGTTATCTTTAAAATTAAGCGGAACATTAGTAGCAATGAAACTAGTTTCAATCAATACATTCCTGTAATGAAACCTATTGTATGAGAAACTTTCTTTTTAACAGAGGAAAAATGCCTTTAGCACAACTACCAAATTTTGAATCTAGAGATGCATTTCACAGCTTCTAAAGACTATTTGGTAGGATTCCTTTGAATTTGTTTCAATGTTAAGAGAGTAGTTTCTTGAAAGTTACCTTAAAGCACTTAGAAAATGAATGTGCCTTAAGTGAGTTTTGCTTGATTGAGGGATTTAAGTTACACTTGACCTGGTAAGAACCCAAGTATGTGTCTCATTGAAATCATCATCAGAGAGGATTTTACAAAGGTAAAGTCCCTGTTAACACTCAGGGATACAAGAATTGCTGATTTCTCTTCTGATCTGAGTAGAATTCCTGGCTGTATTTCTTAATGGATGAAAAGTAAGTAACATTCAGATAAGGAGGATATAGATTTTAATGTTCGAAAACTAATATAAAATTTCACTGGGATCAGAGGCCTGATTGAGACTCTCAATCCCCTACAGTATTCTTGTTTGAAATTTTAGAATTATGGCTTTAAAATGAAAAATTTCTAAAGTCTCAGGAGACCTTCAAGGGCATGTTTCAGAGTTCTTTTGATGTGTAATTTGGTCTTTTCTTTTTTCCTGTCTTTTTAATAACCTTTTGCTTTCCTCATGAATGATGTCTTTGATGTCATGCCACAACTCGTCTGGCTTTCAATCATTAGTGTCTGACACATCAAATCTGTTCTTGAGATGGTCTCTGAACTCAGATAGGATATACTCAAGGTCATACCTTGGCTCTCATATACTTACTCTAATTTTCTTCAGTTTCAGTTTTAACCTGCATATGAGCAGTTGATGATCTGAAGCACAATCAGCACCTGGTCTTGTTCTGACTTCTGATACTGAGCTTTTCTATCATTTCTTTCCACAATGCAGTCAGTATGGTTCCTGTCTGTTCCATCTGGTGAAGCCCATGTGTACAGTTGCTGTTTATACTGGTGAAAAAATGTATTTGCAGTGAAAAAGTCATTGGTCTGAAAAAAATTCTATCATGCAGTCTCCTACATCTTTTCTGTCACCAAGGCCATATTTTCTAACTACTAAGCCTTATTCTTTGTTTCCCTCTTTTGCATTCTAATGATCAATAATCATCAATGCATCTTGATTGCACATTCGATCAATTGCAGACTGTAGAACCTGGTAAAAATCTTCCCTTTCTTCATTTGTGGCCTTAGTGGCATAAATCTGAGTAATAGTCATATTAACTGGCCTTCCTTGGCATATGGATATTATTCTATCACAGACAGATTGCACTTCAGGACAGATCTTGAGGTGTCTTTTTTTATGATGACTTCAACCCAATTTCTCTTTTAAGTTATCATTCTCAGTGTAGTAGACCATATGATTATCTGATTTTTAAATGGCCCATACCAGTCCAACATTGGGCTTAAGCATAAAGCCCAATGTGTACCTGGCACAGAATCGTGTACCTGGCACAGAATCGGGAAATGTTTCGATCTGCTGTACATAGGGTCACTATGAGTCAGACTCAACTTGACTACACCTAACAACAACAACAACCAGTCTGTTTTAGCCCACTGATCCCTCGAATGTCAATGTGTATGCTCTCCCTTTCACATTTGACAATTTTTAATTTTCTTGGATTCATATTATATACATTGCATGTTCCAATTATTAATGGATATTTGCAGTTGTTCATTCTGATTTTGAGTCATGCCACACCAGTGAATGAAAGTCCCCAGGGCTTTCCTCCATGCCCTACTTTGAAAAGGCAGCTCTTCCGAAGTCAACTTTTGAGTGCTTTCCAACCTTCGGGGCTCATTTTCTCACACTATATCTAAAAATATGGGAGGAGGACGTGGCAATCCACTCCCAAGGTAATCCTGAAACAATCAGCCATTGAAAATCCTATAAGGGTCATTATGAGTCGGACAGGACTCAGTGGAAACTAACAACAACAACATATCTGACAGTGTTTCTCTGCTATTCATAGAAGTTTCAAAGGTTAATTGTTTTGCGTGTGTGTTGTTGGGTCCTTATTCCTAGTCTGTCTTAGTCTGGAAGCTCAGCTGAAACCTGTCCACCATGGGTAACCCTGTGGGTATCTGTAATTCTGGTGGTATAGCTTTCAGCATCACAGGAACATACAAACCTCTTGAGCAGCTAAAGTAAAAGGAAGACAGGATGAAGTTAAAGAACTAAGCAGAAGATTCCACAGGGGAGCTCAAGACAAAATCAAATATGATAATGTCATGGGCAAAGAACTGGAGAAAGAAAACTGAAAGGGAAGAACATGCTCTGTTTTTCTCAAGCTTAAAGAGTTGAAGAAAAATTCAGGCTTTGAGTGGCAATAATGAAATATTTTACAGGTAAAATATTAAACGAGGCAGGAAACATGGAAAGAAGATGGAAGAAATACACAATATCATTATACCAAAAAGAATTGGTAGACGATCAACCATTTCAAGAGATTACGTATGATCAGGAACCAATAGCACTGAAGGAGGACATGGAAGCTGCTTTGAAGGAATTGCCAAAATACAAGACTCCAGGAAGAGATGGAATACCCATCAAGATATTTCAACAAACAGATGCAGCACTGGTGGTGCTCACTTATTTATGCAAAGAAATTTGGAAAACAGCTACCAGGCCAACTGACTATAAGAGATTCCTATTTCTGCCTATTCCCAAGTAAAGGGATCCAGCCAAATGAGGAAATTATCAAATGATATCATATATAAATATAATTTTACTGAAGTTCTGTCAAAAGTGACTGCAGCAATATATTGACAGGGAACTGCCAGAAAATCAATCCAGATTCAGAAGAGGACATAGAACCAGGGATATCATTGGTGATGTCAAGTGGGTATTAACCAAAAGCAGAAAATACCAGAAAGATGTCTGTCTGTGTTTGCTTGAATATGGAAAGGCATTTGTCTGTGTTGTTGTTAGGCACCATTAAGTCGAGTCTGTCTCATAGCAACCCTATGTACAACAGAATTAAACACTTCCTAATTCAATCCCAGGCATAAGATCTTTTTAATTTTGACTGTGGATCACAACAAATTATGGATAACATTGTGAAGAGTGGGAATACTAGAGCACTTAATTGTACTTATGAGGAATCTATACATGGACTATGAGGCAGTCATTTGAACAGAACAAGGAAACACTGCTTGATTTAAAGTCAAGAAAGGTATGAGTCAGGGCTGTGTCCTTTCACCATATCTTTTCAATCTCTAAGCTGAGCAAATAACCCAAGACGCTGAATTTTATGAAGAAGAATGTGGCATCAGGATTGGAGGAAGATTCATTAACAACCTGTTTTATGCAGGTGACACAACTTTGCTTGCTGGTGGTGAAGAGGATTTGAAATGTTTACTGATGAAAATCAAAGAACCCGACTTTCATTATGAATTGTGCCTCATCAAGAAAACAAAAATCCTTACAACCATGTCAGTAAGCAATGTCATGATAGAGAAAAAATTGAGGCTGTCCAAGATATTGCTTTGTTTCAATCAACCCATGGAAGCAGTAGTCAAGAAATCAAAAGATGCATAGCCTTGGGAAAAGTTGTTGCAAAAGACCTCTTTGAAGTGTTGAAAAGTAAAGATGTCACTTTGAAGATGAAGGTGCACCGGAATCATACCATGATATTTTCAGTCACATCATATGCTTGTGAAAGCTGGACAATGAATAAGGAAGACAGAAAAAGAATTAATGCTTTTGAATGATGGTGCTGGAGATGAATATTGACTACACCGTGGACTGCCAAAAGAACCAACAGATCTGTCCAAGAAGTACAACCAGAGTGCTCCTTGGAAGAAAAGATGGCTAGATTGCCTCTTAGGTATTTTGGGCATGTTACAAGGAGACACCAATCTCTGGAGAAGGACATCATGTTTGGGAGAGTGATGGACAAGGGAAAAATAAGACTCTCAACTAGATGGATTGACATAGTGGCTGCAGCAATGGTCCTAAACATAAAAAAAGGTCATGTGCATGGCACAGAGTCTGGGAACGTTTTGTTCTGTTGTACATAGGGTCACTGTGAGTTGAATCCTACTGGATCTCACCTAACAAGAACAGGAGACCTACATGATCACTTTGGAAAATAAAAGTCTAGGAAGTTCTGTTGCCTTTGAGAGAACAAAGTACTTTAAAAAGATTGCTCTTTAATAATACAGCCTAGAAATGGAAGGTTTTTTGCATGTTAATTTACGTCATCTACCAGTGAAAATCTCTTTAAAAAATAGTTTAGAGATATTTTAACTTGACATATTGTATTGTCACATGGAAGTTTAAGAAATCTGGACACTTCAGAATCCCAAATTTACTCTCTTACCCTCTATTTTGTATTGTTAATCTGAATGTAAGAAAGAGAAGTTACCTTACTATGATTTTTATTCCCATTAAACTGCTAAGAAATTGTTGCTTGAGGAGATGAGGGTTATATTAAGGTGAAGAAATACATGAGAAAATCCAAGGCACATTCTGTCTGCTTAGGATGGAGTTTCTGTAGCCCATCAGGCAGATAATGTGAGCATATTGCTCCACAACTCTAAAAGCAAACAAGTGAGCCCTACACTTACAGAATACTGCTGAATATGACCTTTTGTAAACAGGCATGCTTTCCTCTTTCTATGTTTTAAATGAGGATCTCCATCATATTTTTTGATACAGGTGGCAGACTGCTTAATATCTGCATTGGAGTTCTACTGTCATTTTACTGCATAAGATAGCAGCAAATTTGATTTTAGTTTTTACCTTATCTTAAAGCTTGAAAATGTTTCATTTCTGAAGAAAGATTCATTTTTGTGTTATTCATATTTATGAACATCTGTGAACCACTGAGTTTAATTTTTCTACAGTTCATGATTATATGTGGATACTTTGGGAGCAAAGTGGCAAGGAGCGTCCAACTAATTGGTTATCTGTGCAATGTCTTTTTTTCTTTTTTTCCTTTTCCCAACATTTTGCCATCATCTGTGTTTATGAGGAATATTAATGTATAGTTTTCTTGTGATGGTTTTGTTTTGTTTTGGTACTAGAGTAACAATGGCTTCATTAAATGAATTGGAAATTTTTTCTCCTTTTTTCTGTCTTTTGAGTCAACGTATTTTTTGAATGAATGATAGAATTTATCATTGAAACCTTTAGGAATAGAGTTTCCTTGTGAGAACATTTTTAATTACTACTTCATCTTATTTAATTTACATGGGAATATTAAGATTTTTTATTTTCTCTTTGGATAGTTTGGTAGTTTCTGCCTTTCAAAGAATTTGGCTATTTCACTAAAGATACAGTATATAGTAAGTGGCATTGATTATTTATAAATTCTTTTGTATTAATAATTATTATCTATGACATTTGTGTCTATATGTCCCTTTTTCAATTTTGATTTTGATCATTTATGCCACCAGTTTTCTATTTATTTATTTATTTATTTATTTATTTATTTATTTATTTTTTGTGGTACTGGGGGTTGAACCTGGGGCCTCATGCTTGCATGCTCTGCAAGTGCTGGACCTCTGAGCTGCACCCTCAGCCCATTTTTTTACTTTTTTGAGACAGGGTCTCGCTAAGTTACGCAGACTGCCTCTGGTCTCGAACTTGTGATCCTTCTGTCTCTACCTCCTGAGCCACTGGGATTATAGGCATGCGCCATCGCTCCTGGCTTGCCACCAGTGTTCTTGATAAGTATTACAAACATTTTAAAAATAAGGCAGGTCATTTTTTTTTTAATTTAATTTGCATTTTTTCTCTACCTTGCTAAGATGGACATTTAAGTCATTGGTTTAGACTCTCCCTGCTATTCAAATATGGTCATGTCATGTGCCACATAATGATGTTTCAGAATGACAGATCACATACACAATGATATTGGTTCTGTAAGATTATATTTACTAGAGATATCATAGTCAACTTAGTTTGTGTGAATACCACTGTATGGTGTTCATATGAGGAAGTCACCTAGCAATGTATATCTGTTATTAAGCAGTAGGTGACTGTATATGTACTTAAAGGTGTAAATTTCCCCATTAGAATTCCATTGGTTACATTTCACAAATTTTGTTGTTTTTGTTTTATTTAAAAATATTTCCTAATTATCTTTGTTATTTCTTCTCTGAATAGTTTATAATCATTTAAAATTCATAATTTCCAAATATTTGTAGATTTCTCATTATAGCCTTCTGTCATTTATTTCTAATTTCCTTGTGGTCAGAAAATGTACTTTCCACAGTTTTAATTCCTTAAAATTATTAAGACTTGTTTTCTAATCTTGTCATATGGCTTATCATGGTAAATATTTCATCTGTATGCAGAAATAATTTGTAGTTATTGACTATAGTATTCTCTTTATATATATTTATATATGTGTCTCTCAATTTATATATATATATATATTTTTTTTTTTTTTTTTTTTTTTTTTTTTTTTTTTTTTTTTTTTTTTTTTTTTTTTTTTTTTTTTTTTTTTTTTTTTTTTTTTTTTTTTTTTTTTTTTTTTTTTTTTTTTTTTTTTTTTTTTTTTTTTTTTTTTTTTTTTTTTTTTTTTTTTTTTTTACTTTTTTGAGACAGGGTCTTGCTAAGTTATGCAGACTGCCTCTGGTATCGAACTTGCCATCCTCCTGCCTTCACCTCCAAAGACACTGGGATTATAGGCGTGCACCACCATGCCCGAGGTGTGTTTCTCAAATTTTAAAGTATTGTGCACATCTTATAAATATTCACTTTTTTGGCCTACATTCAATAAGAGAGAAATTTGAAATTTCCAACTACAGTTGTGAATTTGTTTATTTTTCCTGTTTTTCTGTCCATCTTTCTACCATGTACTTTGAATTTCTATTAGTAGATACATTTACATTTAGAATTCTTGGATCTTTTTGATACCTTAACTTCTTAATATTTTGAAACATGACTCTTCATTCCTAATATTATTACTTCTTCAGAAGTATACATTGTATGATATGATTATAATACACTCTCACTTTCTTATGATTAATATTTTAGAATATATCCTTTCCTATCCTCCTACTTTTGCCCCATCTTTGTCTTTATAATTCAAATAGGACTCTCATAAATAGTACATAATTGGGTTTTGGCTTCTAATCCATTCTGATAATCTCTGGCTTTTTATTGAAGTATTTAATGTAATTATCAACTTCTTGTTGTTGTAAGGTACCCTTGAGTTGGTATCAGCCTCATAGTGACGCTGTGTACAATAGGCGAAACACCATTGTCAGTGCTTCTCTGCTGTTCATAGGGTTTTCAATGGTGGATTGATTTTTGGGAGTGGGTTGATGGGTCTGTCTCCCAAGCCTACAGCACCTGGTGTTCCCAGGTGGTTTCCCATCCAAGTACTAACCAGGCCCGACCCTGCTTAACTTCTGAGATCTGACGGGACTGGATGCCACAGGGCTACGGCTGCAGGCAATTATCAACTTGGTAGAGTTTGTTGTTGTTGTTGTTAGGTGCCATCGAGTT